>JAJONR010006901.1:0-36448 GCA_029582245.1 Solanum etuberosum
TTATTCAGTTTTTAAGCTTTTGTATGCTTGAGTTAGTCTTCTGCTTGTAGTCAGCCAGGATGAGGGTTCGCTTGGGGACCAGCAATGGTTCTCGAGTGCCGGCCACGTCCAGGGTGTAGGCTCGGGTCGTGACAACGTAGCATAAAGTTAGTCATGTGGAAGGCTTACATTGGAAGAAGAATAGTCCTTAGTGGAATATGCTAAAGATATATGGAGAATTTCTTAGAAGACTTTAGAATTTCATGGATTTTCATGGAAGGTTCTTGTAATTTTCTAGTTATGTAGAAAATTCTAGAATGATGGCTTATTTGTAAATATATAGGGATTTGTATAACAACTATTATTTACATCTATTAGGCCATAGGTATGTAGTATAAATAGAGGGACACTCATTTGTAACACAACCAAACAACACTCAAGCAAATCTTCCAAGTCTTTGAGCAACACAAAAAGCCTTCTTAAGAAATTCTCTAGTATTTTTTTTCGTTCCCTTAGCGATCTAATATTAAAAGGCTTACTTGAGCTTGCAAGATAGTGAACGATTCCTAAGCAAGTTATCAAGTGCCGCATAGTATATTTAGTAGAAGTCTAATTCAGTAATAAAGTGGTATCAGAGCAAAGGTTGATATTAGGGTAATAGCAAAGAAGGGAGACATTAATGTTGTTCGCACCACCAATGTCAGGAAGTGTTACGCAATCTGTATTCTAAACAATACTGCTGATAATAAAACTTTACAGAAACAGTAAATTTTTAAAGTTTAAATCACCCAGTGAAGAACAAACATTAATCATTCAAAAACTAAAATCTGTAAAACGTACCAAAATCTGTATGAAACAGAATGGAAAGAAAATCAAGTCCACTGAATGCACAGTGTCTCCTTAAGGAAATTATTCCCCTCTAGTATTCGAGGTTTGAATTGAAATATATCCTCCCAAGATAGATCGATCTTAATCACCAGTGTATTGATACCCAAAACTCTGGTGTCAGTGAGTCACTCAACGGCAGTAAAGTACACGAATAAAATTTGTGCAGAAGAAGAAGAAGTCAGAAATTTTGTAAGTGAAAAGTCTGAGGATTCACAGGTATTTATAGCCAAGAAGCACTAGTTTCGAAAGGTTGCAACCTTTTAGAAACCACACGACCATTCATGAAAGTTTGCAACCTTTCAAACGGTCATGGTTGTTCTTGAAAGTTGCAACCTTTCAGAACAATCATCTCCAACGGTGGGAAATTCAAATACAACGGGAAAGTGTTTTAAATAAAATGGATCGCATAGATCCGAGTCAGATCGGGACGTTTCGTCTAATTATTCAAATAATTAAAAAAAATGGCCATTTAATTTAATTAAATAAATAATTAACTAAATAATGAAAACAAACTTTGTTCAAAAACTAATCTCTCGATCATTTTCCAAAGCCGAACCCAAAGCCAAAGCCGAAGTCGTAGCTGAAGCCGAGCCGAGCGAGCGATGACGACGACGCGAGGGGGGTCCCTCTTTCCAACCCTTTTAACAACTAACATAAGTGTTTATCTATTTAAACACTTCAAATTTTCTTTCCACCACCAATGAGGGAGAAATGTCTTTTTACTAAAGCATAAGAGAACATTTCCAGTTCCTCTCTTTTCATCTTCCCTCCATTTTCCATTAACTCTTGCTATATACTCAACAATCCCCCACATGAATGGGGAATGGTTATAACATAAAGGAATGCACGGATGAGTGTGTACTTTACAAGCAAGAATCAATTGCATCTGGATAAGTAAGTTTCCCGTTGAACTTTCCATAGTGAACATATATCGGATATACTCGGTCAATCGGTAGATGTGATATCTTTGAATCGTCGAGCTTTGATGTATACCTAGATTACCATATGTCACACAATTAACCCTTTACCATTTATGGTTCTTACGTTTGTGTTCGTTTCAGCCATGAACACCTCATGATTTCATGAGTGTATAGAGAATAGGCATTTGACAATAATTCTCTTTTAAGCGGCTTACACTTCACACTCACATAGGTAATTTCTAACCGTGTCATCGTGTAGATACACTATTTGGTAAAATCTGTCAAACTTAGCAAATCATTAAAAAATTTAAGCTTTATTAACTCATTAACAAGCCTTAATGTTTTAACCTCGTTCCTGAAGATTGTCTTCATCATGAGAATGGATTAAGTTGATTGACAATGTCGAACCATCAGTCACAACTTTATTTTTCTCCTTGAATTTAGCTCTTGGGATCTCCAGTCTGCTAGGTAGAGTTACCGCTATGATGACTTGTCCTAAGCCGTAAACTCATTCCCTTAGATGATCTTTCAACTGCCTCTCTCACTAGGCCTTTCGTTAGTGGATCTGACACATAATCTCTTGACTTCACATAGTCAATTGTGATAATTTCACTAGAGAGCAGTTGTCTTATGGTTCTATGTCTCCGTCGTATATGACGAGACTTCCCGTTGTACATGACGCTCCCTGCCCTACCTATTGTTGCTTGACTATCACAATGTATGCATATAGGTCCCACAGGTTTGGGCCAGAATGGAATATCCTCTAAGAAATTTCGGAGCCATTCAGCTTCTTCACTAGCCTAATCTAAGGCAATAAATTCAGATTCCATTATGGAGCGAGCGATACATGTCTGTTTGGACGATTTCCAAGAGACTGCTCCTCCACCAAGTGTAAACACATAACCACTTGTGGATTTTACTTCATTTGACCCGGTGATCCAATTTACATCACTATATCATTCAATCACGGCAAGATATTTATTATAATGCAAAGCATAGTGTTGTGTATGTTTCAGATACCCCAACACACGTTTCATTTCCATCCAGTGAGTTTGATTAGGATTACTAGTGAACCGACTCAGCTTGCTAATAGCACATGTTATATCTGGTCGCGTACAATTCATAATATACATCAAACTTCCCAACACTCTGGCATATTCCAATTGAGAGTCACTTTCACCTTCATTCTTTTAAAATGTAAAGCTTATATCAATTGGAGTTTTGACATCGTTGAAATTCAAGTACTTGAACTTGTCCAATACTCTTTCAATATAATGAGATTGAGATAATGCTAGTCCTTGAGGAGTTTTGAGAATCCTGATCCCTAAGATCAAATCAGCAACTCCTAAGTCCTTCATATCGAACTTGC
The DNA here is from genome assembly GCA_029582245.1 of Solanum etuberosum. Taxonomy (NCBI): domain Eukaryota; kingdom Viridiplantae; phylum Streptophyta; class Magnoliopsida; order Solanales; family Solanaceae; genus Solanum; species Solanum etuberosum. The sequence goes on from JAJONR010006901.1 coordinate 3,157, forward strand.
TGGACAGTATGCGCTTAGTAGCATTTATATCGTCAATATATTTACTCATTATTAACATGTCATCAACATACAGACAAACAATTATTTCATGATTCAAAATATTTTTAATGTAAACACATTTATCACATTCATTAATCTTGAATCCATTTTCCAACATTGTTTGGTCAAATTTAGCATGCCTTTGTTTGGGTGCTTGTTTGAGCCCATAAAGCGACTTAACAAGCCTGCACACTTTTTCTTCTTTACCAGGAACTACAAACTCTTCAGGTTGTTCCATGTAAATTTCTTCCTCCAAATCTCCATTTAAAAACGATGTCTTAACATTCATTTGGTGGATTTTCAGATCATGCACTCACGCTAGTGCTATTAACATCCTAATTGATGTTATCCTTGTTACTGGAGAGTATGTATCAAAGTAGTCAAGACCTTCTTTTTGTCTGTAACCTTTGACTACAAGTCTAGCCTTATATTTGTCAATAGTCCATCGGCTTTCATTTTCATTTTAAAGATCCCTTTTGATCCTAAAGGTTTATTTCCTGGAGGAAGATCAGCCAATTTCCAAGTATGGTTACTTAAAATTGATTCGATCTCACTATTGACTGCTTCTTTTCAATAAGTTGACTCAGACGAAGATATCGCTGCTTTAAATGTTTGAGGCTCATTTTCAAGCAAGAATGCCATAAAATCTGGTCCGAAAGAAATGGATTTCCGTTGACGATTACTACACCTAGGATCCTCATTAGGTAGTGTATTTTCCGTTGATTTTTTTGTGGTTGTTTAGATCTTTCACTTGTCGACTCACATTCAGTTTTATACGGATAAATGTGTTCAAAGAACTCAGCATTATCTGACTCATGAATTACCGTATTAACATGAATTTCAGGATTATCAGATTTGTGAATCAAAAATCGACAGGCCTTACTGTTCACAACATATCTAATAAATACACAATCCATTATTTTACGTCCAATTTTCACCTTCTTGGGTAAAGGAACCTCTACCTTGGCTAAACACCCCCACACTTTGAAATATTTCAAGTTGGGTTTCCTTCCTTTCCATAACTCATATGGAATCGATTGTGTTTTGCTATGGGGTACCCTATTGAGTATCTTGTTAGCCGTAAGGATGGCTTTCCCCACAGGTTTTGCGGTGAACCAAAACTGATTATCAAGGCATTCATCATTTTCTTTAATATTTTGTTCTTCCGTTTCGCCAATCCATTTGATTGTGGTGTACAGGGTGCAGTAGTTTGATGAATAATATCATATTTCAAACATATCTCTGCAAAAGGAGATTCGTATTCTCCACCTCTATCACTCCGAATTATTTTTATCTTTTGATTTAATTGATTCTCCACTTCATTCTTGTATTGCTTAAATGCATCAATTGCTTCATCCTTACTATTAAGAAAATATACATAACAAAATCGAGTGCAATCGTCAATAAAAGTTATAAAATATGTTTTCCCATCGCGAGATGGCATTGACTTCATATCGCATATATATGTGTGAATGAAGTCTAAAGGTTTTGAATTCATGTCAACAGACTTATAAGGATGTTTAAAAACTTAAATTCCACACAAATTTCACATTTCGATTTATCACATTTGAAGTCAGGCAATATTTTTAAAGTTATCAATTTTTGCAAGGCTTTGTAATTTACATGTCCTAAACGGGCATGCCATAAATCATTTGACTCCAATAAGTAAACAGAAGCAGAATTCTTGTTAATACTGTCAACAACCATTACATTCAGTTTGAAGAGGCCCTCAGTGAGGTAGCCCTTTCCTAAGAACATCTCATTCTTACTTATTACAGCTTTGTCACTAACTAGGACACGCTTAAATCCATTCTTAACGAGCAGTGCAGCAGAAACTAAATTCTTCCTAATAGTAGGAACGTGCAAAATGTTTTTCAAAGTCAACACCTTGTCGGATGTCATTTTCAACATTACTTTTCCAGTTCCTGCAATCCTTGTTGTTGTTGTGTTCCCATGATCAAATCTTCATCGAACTCAGTAGGAGTATACGTTGCAAATGCTTCTTTTGCAGAGCAAATATGTCGAGTGGCACCTTAGTCGAGAAACCACTCCTTGGGATTTCCAACTAAGTTGCACTTCGAGATCATTACACAAAGGTCAGCTGCATCTTCCATCTTTTCCACGATGTTTTCTTGACTTTTGCCTTTGTCCTTGTCCTTTCTTGGATCACGACAATCAGAAGACTTGTGACCAGCCTTACCACAGTTGTAACAGTTTCCCTTGAATTTCTTCTTGGACTGTTTTAACTTCTGTCCGTTGGACTTCTTTCTCTTCTTGCCTTTGGCGGGGGCTTCTTCAACAATATTAACTCCCATTATTGTCGAACTCCCACGAGATTTTTTTTCGGCGGTCTTGTTATCTTCCTCGATCTTGAGCCGAATCACAAGATCTTCAAGCTTCATTTCCTTGCGTTTATGCTTTAAATAATTCTTGAAGTCGTTCCACGAAGAAGGTAACTTCTGAATCATTGCAGACACTTGAAAAGCTTCATTAACTACCATGTCCTCAGCAATCAGATCATGGAAAATAAGTTGAAGTTCCTGCACTTGTGATCCAACAGTATTACTATCTGACATTTTATAGTCAAAAACTATGCGACCACAAACTTTTTCAAACATGCATCTTCTGTCTTATATTTCTTCTCAAGTGCATTCCACAATTCTTTCGAAGTTGTCATTGCACTGTAGACATTATATAAGTCATCCTCTAAAGCACTTAAAATGTAGCCCTTACATAGGAAGTCTGTCTGTTTTCATGCTTCAATAACCATGAATTTTTCTTTGTCTGTCATATCAGCAGCAGGCACTGGAGTTTCTTCATTGGTAAATTTATGCAGACCAAGAGTGGTAAGCCAGAAAAATATCCGTTGCTGCCATCCTTTGAAATTCACACCAGAGAATTTTCTCGGTTTCTCTGTTGGTGGTACAGCAGTTCTGGTTGGTGCAGCAACAACCACTGAAGTCGTAGCATTGTCAATTGCCATTTCTGATAAATAAAAATCGATACAACTAATCCAGTAAGCAATAACTTAAATTGCAAACTTAATAGGTCTTTGTCTCCACCAGAAACACAGATTAATAATAAAAAAATAATTTCCTTAAGATTGTTATGCAATTTGTATTCTAAACAATACTGGTGAAAATAAAACTTTACAGAAACAGTAAATTTCCAAAGTTTAAATCACCCAGTGAAGAACAAAAATTAATTAACAAAAAACTAAAATCTGTAAAACGTACCAGAATCTGTATGAAACAGAATGGAAAGAAAATCGAGCCCAGTGAATGCACAGCGTCCCCTTAAGGAAATTATTCTCCTCTAGTATCCGAGGTTTGAATTGGAATATATCCTTCCAAGATAGAACGATCTTAATCACCAGTGTATTGAAACCCAAAACTCTGGTGTCAGCGAGCCACTCAACGACAGTAAAGTATACGAATAAAATTTGTGCAGAAGAAGAAGTCAGAAATTTTGTAAGTGATAAGTCTGAGAATTCACAGGTATTTATAGCCAAGAAGCATTGGTTTAGAAAGGTTGCAACCTTTCAGAAACCACACGACCATTCATGAAAGTTTGCAACCTTTCAAACGGTCATGGCTGTTCTTGAAAGTTGCAACCTTTCAGAACAGTCATCTCCAATGTTGGAAAATTTCAATAAAATGGGAAAGTGTTTTAAATAAAATGGGTCGCGCGGATCCAAGTCGGGTCGGGACGTTTCGGCTAATTATTCAAATAATAAAAATGTTTTGGCCATGTAATTTAATTTAATTAATTAAATAAATAATTAACTAGATAATTAAAACAAACTTTGTCCAAAAAATAATCTCTTGATCGATCATTTTCCAAAGCAAAAGCCAAAGTCGTAGCCGTAGCCGAAGCGGAGCCGAGCGAGCGACGACGACGGCGCGAGAGGGGTCCCTCTTTCCGACCCTTTTTAACAACTAATAGAAGTGTTTCTCTATTTAAACACTTCAATTTTTCTTTCCACCACCAATGAGGGAGAAATGACTTTTTACTAAAGTATAAGAGAACTTTCCAAGTTCCTCTCTTTTCATCTTCCCTCCATTTCCCATTAACTCTTGCTATATACCCAACATGAAGGATTGTGGAATGAAGAACCAAAAAGGAAAAAAGAATCTTAAGAAGATGAGGAATTATTGTATGACCCTACACCATGCAAAGCGCTAACATCCCGCTTACCTTCTGCCATTGAGGCAAGTGATGATGAACGTGGGGAGCAATCCATATGCATTATGCCTAGAATGGAGTAGATTGCAAGGGTTGACACAGGAAGGCAAGCTGTGGAAATTTTAGGCAGACGCTTGAACGAGATTGATGAAAAGTTCAAGACTCTTGAGGATTAATCCTTGAGGAGGATGACAATATTCGAAAAGATTTAGAGGGCGTAAGTATACATAATTGGAGATGAAGAAGACCATCACTGCCTTGGAGTATTGACTTATGGATGCATTACGCACAATTGAAACCATTAAAGCTGAGATGGTAGTGATCAAGAGAGAAACTGAAGCTGGAAGGTCCGTGACATCCAACAGAGACAGGGAGGCTAAGATTGAGACTTTCAAGCAACCAATGTTCAAAGGCACTCGTGACTCGCAAAAGGTAGAAAATTTCATATGGCACATGGAGAATTACTTCAAGTGTAACAAAGTAAAGAGCGACGAGAACAAAATCAACATTGTCGTGTTGTACCTCTCAGAGATGGTCATGTTATGATAGAAGTGAAAGGAATCACAAATTGGAAAGTGGCTTTGCACCATCAACACATGTGAGCGATTCCGAGTTGAGTTCCGAAAGGTTTTATTTACCAACAACGTCATCTATGAGGCGAAGCACAAATTTAAGAAGTTGAAGCAGACAGGTAGCATACGAGCATATGTGAAGGAGTCCACCACCCTTACACTTCATATTCTCAATTTAAAGGATGAAGATGTGTTGTTCCGCTTCATGGATAGGCTAAAAAATTGGGACAAGACAGAGTTGAAATACCGACAAGTTAAAACTATTCATAAAGTCATCACGCAGGTTGAAGCTTTGATAAACTTTAGGCATGATAGAGGCAGATAAGAGAAGATGAGAGGTAGTCATGACTAAGGTTGGGTATAGTCATCACCAAGGTTGGGGATGTCGTGGCAAAAGCAAAGAGCATCAACCGTATCCAAAGAACCATAATACCTATAAGTCTGATGGCAAGAAGTTTAGACAACAAAGTTATGCTGAACAGAAGACTCAAACAACAAAGGAAAATAGTTGCTTCTTATTCGGTGAGCCGCATGACTATGTAAAATGTCTTGAACCGGAGAACCTTAGTTTCATATTATGGGAATGAAAAGAGAAAGATACACAAGAACTACGGCAAGGTTTATGCATAACGTAGTTAGACATGATTAGACTATGCGAAGCTATCACAAAGCAATCAGAGAAGCTGAAAAAATACAATGCACAGTATGTACATATCACGAGCAATGGATGATCCACTCATGCTATGGTCAACACAGGTGCAAAGGCCAACATCATTACAAAGATCGCAGTAATAAAGTTGGGGTTGAGTTACAGTCCAAGTAACCTCACCTCAATACGGTCAACATATCACCGATTCCCATGTGCGAAGTCGCTCATGGAGTAATTTTATCTTCTTCATTACTAAATCTCACTCCCTTCATTTTTCATCTCACTGAAAAATCATGTCTGACCACCTTCACTGACGATTCTTTATTCTTCACCACCACTATATCACCTTCAATTCTTCTTCTTCGTCATCTACCACCAAATATCACCACCCACCATTATCAAAAATTCAAATACATAGTATCATATTTTTATTTTTTACAAATAATCTTAATTTTCTCATCAACCCCATTGAATTAAAGTTTAATTCTTTATGAATTTTAGCTAGATTTCTTCTTCTCTTTCTAGGTTTTTGAAGAAAATCAAGATAATGAGGAGTAAATAGAGGAAAGCAAAACTTGCATTAAGTTTAATACATGCATGTCTTTATGTTCTAAAAATATTTGAAGATTCACCGGCAACGGCATCGTTGGTCGGAGGAAGATTTTTCTATGCTATTTCGTTGTCTCACACTTTGAGGTTGTGATGAAAAATAAATAAATTGTGATGAAAAATAAAGAATGAAAAAGAAAAGGATAATAGGTGGAATGTGAAGAAGAAGAGACGTGGGTAGCTGGGTGTAAGGAGGAATTTGATTTTTTAAAATTATGTTTGTTACTTTAATTCTTATTTGACGCACATAATTCACACCTTCAATATGGTAACATACATTACACCAATGCAAATAAAAAATTTTAAAACGGGTTGAAATTGGAGATTAAATTGGGCTAAGTTGAAGATTCTTTTTAAATGGGTGAAGGGTTGAATGGGTTGATATTGTCTCAATTCAAATTATTTTGAGCCCAAGTCCCAACCCATAAGATTTTGAGCGGATTGTACGGGTTACCTATATTTAGGCTCATTTTGACACCCTTAATAACGCCGATCACCGTATTGGAGGGGGATAAATAACATAGAAACTTGCTTTTGGTACTATGCTATAAGAATGTATCGCTAAAGTTTAAAGGTAAGTTCTACAAAATAATAGTAATACCAGTATTGTTACGTTGTATTGACGTGCTCTATGTGGGAAAGATCAGGAGCTAGTTAGTAATCACATAGTTTTATTTTTTAATGTGAATTACTACATGTTGTTTCATTTGCTTTTTATCTTAGTATTTTGTTGTCATGTAGTTTTGTTTCAAAATTATATTTTTGAGATGAAGATCTATCGTAAATAAGTTCTCTACTTCACAATGATAGGAATACGGTATGTGTATGTCTTGTCCTTTCCAAACCTCATTTGTAAAATTACACCAAATATATTTTTGTTATTTAATTTGGTTCTCATGTAGTTATATAAAAGTTATTTAATGATAATTAACAAGAAAGAGAATGGTATATAGTTATCAAAGCAAAGATTCCATAAATGTATAGAGAATGAAGGAAAAAATAGTGTGGGGTTACCTTGGTAGATACCCAAAACAACTTTGCAATGAAGCAAAAGAGGAAAAAGAAAAGAACCTTGGAGAGGGTAGGGGATATTCTAGTCTTTTCTAGAATTTGAAATTTCCACTTTCCAAGGACAAATCTCTTTACCTAACAGCAAAATTGAATATATGTAGTGGTGGCCTGCACCTGACTGACAACTTGCTCCAAAGCTCGCAATTTGCTACACACACTATTTAATTCTCAATCTCTTAATGGGAAGTGACAAGTAGTACTTGAAAGGATTGTTTGGTACAAAGATTAATAATATAGAGATTAGTAATGCTGAAATTAATAATGTAGGAATTAATAGTGAAGGGATTAGTAATGCAGGAATTATTTTTAACAAGTGCTTGGTTCACTGTTTCTCACTTTATTTTGTGTTTGGATTAAAACTTTATAAAAAACTTCTTTCTGATTATACCCTTGAATTATTATGCAATTGGGTTAAGGTAAATAATTGCTGGACAATATTATTTTTCTATGGTCTTCTAACTAGCTATGAGAAAACAATTTTGTTGTCATGTTTGCCTTTTTTTCACTTAAATTATTTGAGGACAAATAATTATCATCTTAGTAAATTGATCACTTACAAAATGTCAATTTTCAATTTAAAAGAAAAAAAGGTAAACTATCAACTTTTAAAATTGGAAAGACGGTAAACAATAGTAAAATTGAATAAACCATCTACATTTACACATAAAAATTGCAACTTGTAATTTTAATATGTATTCAATTTTATAAATTGTTCAAAATACAAATAATTAGAAAACCGCACAAACATATATATATATAGAGAGAGTAACAAACATATTGGATTTATTTAGTAGCAAACAACTCTCTCTAAATAATTTGTAAGCTAATTTATTTAAATAAATTTACTAGTATAAATATAAAACATAAAATCAAAAAAATAAACAAAATAATTAAAATGATTTGAGGATTATTTTTGTTTTTACCTAGACTTATCTCATGTTATTATATCTCATGTATTACTAATTCCTTCAAATGGAAGGTATTAGTAATACATCCTATAATACCACGTAGGAGGTATAACAAATCCATGGATTAGTTATACATAGACCCAATTTCCTACCAAACATAGTGCTAAATATACCATACATAATATATGGACTATTTGTTTTAATGCGGCCTATCAAACGACCCATAATAGTTCAGTAGAGTGTATTAGAAGAAATAATGTATATATTAATAATATGTTATTTGGTACATTTTTTAAATTTTATTTATTTTATTGTGTATTGATGAATGAGGAATGTATTGTAATATAGTGGAATATAATGCATGCATCAAAACCTTTTTTATACATCTTTTTCTTCATATTTGTCGGTATCTAAATATTTTTTTAAAACATTATGCAATAGCTATTTTTATTGAATTAAATTCTTTTTTATTCAAAATGACTTAATTACCATTTATTACACGATATGGCCATTCGGATCCACTTTCTTGTAGACAAAGAATAAATCATTTGATGGTTTCTCTTTTATTGGGAATAAATAACTACCTGATTAGTGAATTGTGAATACTCCCACGTGAAGAAAACATTTGGGTTAGTGTAATAATATATTAAACATAATGTATATAATGTATATATTAATTTTGTATATTAATAATATGTTGTTTGGTATATTTTTTAATTTTTTTTCACAAACATACGTTATTTCAAGTGAATAATATTCTAAAAGGACTTGAAATATCGAGAGGAGCTCATATCTAAATTTTGGGAGTATTAGAGGAGATTTAAGTTTACTGGAATTAAAAAAAAATCACCATTGAGGAAGATAACTTATACGTTGTGATGTATAAACAGAGAATAAAAATGTATATATATATATATATAATTATACACTATTTATACAAATATTGATACACTACATATACATATAAAAACCATTTTAGTTGAAAAATTTTTTATCGCTTGTACAGTTGCGTGAAAAACCCTTTCATTAAAAAATAATCGGAGAAGGGCCTAAAATGCCCCTCAACTATTTGAACTGGTACAAAACTACCCTCCATCCACCATTCGGCCCCCAAATACCTTGACATCCACCTTTTGACTCAAAAATACCTTCAATATTAACCCTTTGACTCATATTTGTCCTTATTTTTAACAGCTCCCCTAAAGTAAAATCATTAAATATTATTTATTATGTTATCTAATCTGATTGTTCCAAATTTAAACTCTTCTCAAATAAATAATAAAAACACATATAATTCATATTTTGATCCGATAGCTTTAAAATAATATTAAAAAAATATTAATTTAATGATATCTTTCTATTGGCATATTTTAAATCAATACCCAATTTATTATAATCAAACTCATAACTTTGGATGCATCTAAAATTCGCATCTCAATGTGTATCTAAGAAAATTATTATTTTTATTAATATAAAATTTCTATTAGTTATCCAATTGTCTTGTTCATTCCCTCTTTTTATTCTTTTTAGTCCTTTATTTTAATTAGGATATCGGAGCCTCAAACTTGAAATGAACTTACATGTTCATATTCTTTTAATTTATATTATTATCTTGGCGGGGTAGGAATGGGAATAGGAGTAAAGATTACTTTTATTCGTTTATTTTGAATTGTGGGTACAGGCAAGAGACAAAATGCTATTAAATTATCTTCTATTGATTTAATTATTTCTATATGAATGTCCTTGTTATTTTTCTCCTTTTTTCTACCTTGTTTTTTCATTAGTTTAAAAAAATTAAGATCCAATATTTAAAAAAAAGTGGAAGAGAGAGGAAGTGGAAGAGGGAGGGGGGGGTGATTTTACTATGAAACCCTAAATCAATTTAATCATATGAGCTCATATATTAAATAAATTATTTTAACAGAGATGAACCTAAAATACCCTTAAACTATGTGATTTGGTACGATATTGACCTCCCATCCACCTTATGAGTGTAAACCGTTAGAAATAAGGGTATTTCTGAGCCAAAAGGTTGACGTCAGAGGCATTTGGGAGCCAAAAGGTAGACGGGGGATAGTTTTGTACCAATTCAAATAGTTGAGGGGCATTTTAGGACCTTCTCCGAAAAATAATTTAAAGTTGTCATCTAATTAGAAATGCTTCTTATACCATGGTAAATATTTACCTACACAACAATATTTATAAAAAAATAAATTAAGAAAGGGTAAACCATTGAATTGAAGGTCGATTTGAAGGTGTTTTGAGTTGAAATTTCAAAAGTGGACCGCTTAGGAGATAAGTAACACTACTTGAACCTAGAGCTTGAGTTTGATTTTTGACTTGACTGATTTATATTGAAATTATAAATCATTGGACTCATTTAACCTTGTAGAATATACTTTTGATTTGGTGCATACAAAGACTTGTGGTGAGAAAGAATCATTTGTGAATTTATAAAGCTTATAATTTAGTAAGTTAATTTTTGACTTTGATGAAGGTTGTTTACACAAATAAATGATTAATGTATTGGCCTAAGGGTAAGGGGGTAACACACATGTGATGTGATGAGCACTTATGTGGATACTAGGTAACATGTCAGGATTATTTACCTACTCTGTGTTATTTGATTAAGTGATCAACAAATTCATATTAGTGAGAATGTCATGAGCAATATTTTCATGTTAGGCTTTACTTTCGAGCTATGCATGGAGTCCTTCATTGCACTCAAGTGTAACATATTATATATAGTTGTAAGGTTTTATCTCATTATTAGTAGTCAAAGTATGGACCGGCTAATTCAGGAAAAAAAATTCACATATGCATATAAAAAGACTAGAACATGTTTAATAAGCCTTAGTCAACCTTCGGAGGAGAACAATTTACTTTTTCAATCTGAGATTCTCTTTTTCATTTTCTGCTGACATGTTTAATTGTTGATGTTTTGTCATATGATTGTTAAATGGCATAGAGTTCATCTGTGATGGTTATTGATATGTATGTTGAGTTCATCCGTATTGAATATGTGATATGCATGCGGAGTTCATTTGTACATCACGTGGAGTCCATCTATATAGCATGTGGTGTTCCTTCATATTGCGTGTGGATCATGCGATTATTCCCATGCTCATTACTTAACAATATCCCTTTAGCATTTCCTAAATAAAGACACCAAATAATAAGCAAAAGAGTAGTGATTTTCTCTACTTCACACTTCCTAAATTTGAATTTTTTTAATCTTTAATTGTGATAATCTTCTAAGGAATTGTCTGGGGGATATCTATGTAAAATACTCTTGTACTTAATTAAAAAAAAATGTGAGGCATATTATAGTATATTGAGAAAATAGCCAAATGTGAGGTGGAGAAGAAGGTGTAGTTCACTCTCTTTGAGAGAGTGAGAGATAAAAAGATAATTAAAATATTAATTTTATAAATATTTAATTTATTTCATATTAATATTCTATTTTTTTTTTTAAAATGAAATTATGTTTCCTTTTTTTTTTTTTACCTTCTTTATCTTTTCCCTTTAATCTTCATCAGATCTAGTGACACCGGCGGTGGCTCACCTCGACCACCAGGTCACCACCCTCATCAACCTAAGTCAATTCTCATCTTCAAATCACAAACTTTTCATCATATCTCCACTTTTTACCACTTTGAAAATTTGTTGGCAGCTCAAAATCAAAATCAAAATTGAAAGTTAGAAGAATTGAACTTTAGACTAGTCATTAATAGAGGAGTTCACTGAGTAACAGATTCAATTAATGGAGAAGAATTCATTAAAGAAATCATTGTGTAACAAATCCTTTAATGAAGAAGACAAATTTATTGAAATTGTTGTAAACATTTCGAGTTTCTCATGTCAACATTGTTAAATCTAAATCAATACTAGTCTGTCCGCAAGTCCAGTACCTTTATTCCGGCAAGCAAGTGTCGTTTACTGGTGATTCTTTGAAGAATCGATCACTGAGAAATACTATAGTAGCGGAAGAAGAAGCAATTTTCAGTGACAAAGTTTTTCGTTTGCCTCTAGTTTAGAGAAAATCGTGGTCGAAGATGCGGTAGTCATGGATCCTCATCGCCAAATGAAGCCTTCAAAGAAAAAGAAAAGGAGGAATGGAAAAGAAAGATAAAAAGAGAAGATGAAAATATAAAACAAAAGAAAGTAGAATATAAGAAAATTATTATTATTTTTTATATATAAAAAAGGGTAATATTGCGTGGCAGGTGCGTGTTGATTACTATCTAATACAAATCTAAGCGTGAGTTTGTAGGGGGCTAGATATCTCACTTTTAAAAGGTTTGGGGAGGAGGGATGATAGGACTCTCGTGAAGAATAAGTGCGCTGTTGAAAATTCGGTAATAGCTGGGGAGTTTTGGCCATTTTCTCTAGTATATTTGGACAGTCAACTTTTCATTTTTGGACAATCCTTTTTAACTAATTTATTGCTCTAACTTGGCACTTCCTCTCATTTTTTCGCTCCTTCAAGCCGAAGAAGCCTCAATATTCTCCCCTCATCATATTCTCCCACAAAATCAACTAGCAAGAGTTGTTATTCTAGGGTGAAACTCAAGATACTTTCTTTTTGTGGTATTTCTTCAATTTATTGGGAAAAAAATCAAAATCAAAATCAAATCACATATTATAGATTTTTTTTAAATGTAAAATAAAAACCAATTTATTTAATCGATTTGATTAAATTTTTCAACTTGAATCGATTTTTACTCAAACTATGAACACCTCTAAGCTTAGATACTATCCACAATCCACATGGCTCAAGCAGAAAGATGCCCTTAAGAAGGAGCAATGCTATTCACCAACAAGGGTTGTGGTGGAGTAGTAAGTACTCTTTCATTCTTAACTAAGAGGTCTCGAGTTCGAGTCTCCTTTGGTATGGAGCCTCCTTTGTTAAGGAGCACTCCAATGTAGATACTGACACTGGTCTAGTTAGCAAAATGATATACATATAGGGGATGTAGGTCGGGTTAGATTTTGGGTCTGACCGATTTGTTTCTTTCTACTTTCAAATGAGTTTTTCTTTGGGCCAGTTGGTCCGAATTCATAACTTATTTGTTGTTCGAACTTGGACCTCTTTGATGAATAAATTGGTTCAAAGACCACAATTCGCTTAAAATAAATAAATTAGATAGACATTTTATTAACTTAATTAAGATCAATAGATGAAATTTAGGTTTTAAAATAATCATTACATGATCCAAGCAAATCAGCTGAACAGAATCAGCTCAACCAAGCCAAGATTTGATCAAGCTTTTGAGCTAAGCCGAGTTGAAATACAAGCGAATAGAGTTGAAATACAAGCGAATAAATATGAGTCTCCGCAAATTTTCTCTCCTTTTTTCATAGCTCTCATCAAATCTAACAAATAGTTCGATAAATATATGACAGTCTAAAAATATTAACTTTTGATAAATTTAATCGTTCAATATATACTTCAAGGGACTATTTTAAACCTGGATTCAAATATAAGGGACCATTTTATGTACGTTTGGGCATAATTTATTGTTTGAATATTTAAAATAAAGATGATATCGCCAAAATAGAGAGACAAATAATAAGGAGAAACACTCGCCTTAGACATCGCTAATTCAAACTTTGTAAGAAATTCAAACTCTCTCTCCATTCTTCTTCATGTCAACAAAAAACAAAAAGTTCAATTTTTTATGTTAAATTGTACAGTTTTTTTTTTTTTTTTTTATGTTCAAATTTGTCTATGCAATGGCGATAGAACCTATGAATTTATTTTTTCCTTTTTTCATAGTGTAAATCCGCTAATCTTGCTTTATCAAAGAAGCAATTTTGAATTTTGAATTGTTTTAGTTTTACCATTATGTGAATTGGGTTTTTGTATAATTGTATGATTACGTTATTCTTGTAGTTTTCGCGATGTCGAAAATTGGTGGAAATGAAAAATTGTTGGATGATATTGAAGCTCTAAATAAAGCTTTAAATTTGGATAATAAAGCTGGACGGAGGAGTTTGATGTTAGGAGCTAGTAATCGTTCAATGTCGGTAGGAAAAACCCATCAGAAATCGAAGAATAGAGATGATTTATCAGGGAAGGAGGGTAAGAAATCCATCTGGAGTTGGAAGGGCTTAAAATCCCTGGCTGTTAGGAACAAAAAGTTTAATTGTTGTTTTTCTGTTCAAGTACATTCTATTGAAGGGTTACCAACATTGTTTGATGAGCTTTGCCTTGTTGTGCATTGGAAGAGGCGAGATGGTGAGTTAACGACTCGTCCTGTTGTTGTTTCTAAAGGGATAGCTGAGTTTGAGGAACAGTTGAATCATACATGTTCTATATCTGGTAGCAAGAATGGTCCTAATCAATCAGCAAAGTATGAGGCTAAACATTTTTTGTTGTATGCTTCTATATATGCTACTCCTGATCTTGATTTAGGAAAGCATCGCGTTGATCTTACTAGGTTGCTTCCTCTTGCATTGGATGAATTGGAGGAGAATAGCTCAGGCAAGTGGAGTACTAGTTTCAGGTTATCAGGTAAGGCTAAAGGTGCAACCATGAATGTTAGTTTTGAGTATCACATAGTTGGGAAAACTTTTACTGTGTTTCCTAGCAATACGAGTCTTCTCGATGTGAAGAACTTGAGGCGCAATAGTGAAAATGTAGCAAAAATTTTGGCACAATGTGAGCAAAGTGATGAGCTGAGTAAAACAATGAGGCGAGCGGGGAGCCTTCCTGCTCGATCTTCTGCTTCACAGTGTTCCGCAGAGAATATAAAAGATCTTCACGAGGTTTTACCAGTTCCTTCGTCTGAACTTTCCATATCTGTGAATGTGATGTATCAGAAACTTGAGGAAGAGAAAGTGGAATGTTCAGTTGATTGCAAACCGCAGATAGATGTATGCTGTGATGATGTTAAGGCCCTCAAACCTGACTTAGCCTTGCTATCGGAGCCTGAGAAGGGAAATATTGAAAATGGGGACGATTTAAGTGAGGTTACTATCAGAGATCAAGGTATAGAAGCTGCCTCAGAGGTACGGGAGGGAAAAGAAGAAGATACCACGAAAACTGGTGATGCTCCTTCGGAACAGAATGCTGAACCTGATAGTAGTTTTGGGATGTTCAATGAAGAGGAGCCACAGCTTGCATTGTTGTCCAAGGAAGTTGACACTGAGAATGAAGATCTTTCGGTTAGTGCCTGCAATTTCGAGACAGACGAATCTTCCAAAGAGTCGATCATGAAAGAATTGGAGTCTGCCTTAAAGAGGGTCTCTGACTTGGCAAAGGAGGGATTAGATTCTCAAGATGATGAAAATGAAGTTATAAATCATGATGGAGGCTTGGACATAAAAGGAAACTTTGGGGAGCTTAGGAAGGGAAAATCCCTAAGCTTGGATTATGATGCTGAATCCGTGGCTAGTGATTTTCTGGATATGCTTGGGATAGAACACAATCAATTTTCCCCAAGTTCTGAAAGTGAGCCTGATTCCCCAAGAGAACGACTGCTGAGGCAATTTGAGAAGGATACTTTGGCCGATGGGGGTTCCTTGTTCAACTTTGATAAGGACATTGATCACCAAGAATTTGCTTGTGATGATCCAACTGGATCCGATTGGAGGAGCATTTATGAGGATTTTGATTATTCATGTAATGTAGATTCCTATGTAGAGATGCCAAAGATAGAAATCGAAGCAACAAGCAATAAAACTGGGGCGTCCATGTTGGAGGACTTGGAGACAGAAGCTTTGATGTACGAATGGGGCTTGAACGGAAGGGCATTTCAACATTCCCCTCCTAAGAGCTCAAGCGGTTTTGGAAGCCCAATTGATATTCCTCTTGAGGACCCTTCCCAATTGCCCCCTCTTGGAGAAGGCTTAGGACCCTTCATTAAGACTAAAAATGGAGGATTTTTAAGGTCAATGAACCCTTCACTTTTCAAGAATGCCAAGAGTGGGGGGAGTTTGATAATGCAGGTATCCAGTCCAGTGGTGGTTCCTGCAGAAATGGGATCTGGCATAATGGACATACTGCAGCATTTAGCTTCCATTGGAATTGAAAAGCTCTCTATTCAGGCAAATAAATTGATGCCTTTAGAAGATATTACTGGCCAGACAATGCAACATATAGGATGGGAAACTGCACCAAGCCTAGATGGAACTGTGAGGTTTGAATTTCTCTTCACTTATATTTGAAATTGCGCATATCTAGCACACTATATCTATTAACAAATTGTCTTATATGATTTCTACCTACTGCAGACAAGATTTGTTGCAGCATGAATTTGAGTTTGGACAAAATATGGCTGGTATTCAAAGTAATAAGGGGAAATTGCACAGACCAAAGTCCAGCAATTTGGAGTCAAATTCTGCCGGGCTTGACAAGGACTCAGAATACGTATCACTAGAGGACCTTGCTCCTTTGGCGATGGATAAAATTGAAGCCCTTTCAATTGAAGGTTTGAGAATACAGTCAGGCATGTCAGATGAGGACACACCTTCTAATGTAAGCTCAAAATCCATTGGTGACTTTTCAGCCATTGAGGGAAAGAAGGTCAACTTTGGAGGAGCTGTAGGTCTAGAAGGAACTGGTGGATTGCAGCTACTGGACATTAAAGACAATGATGGCGGTGGTGGTGAGGTTGATGGACTTATGGGTTTATCTCTCACTCTTGAAGAATGGATGAGATTGGACGCCGGAGAAATTGATGAAATCAGCGAGCGGACGTCCAAACTGCTTGCAGCTCATCATGGTACCTGCACTGACTTGTTTCGTGGTAGGTCGAAGAAACGTGGCAAGGGTAAGAATTGCGGGTTGTTGGGAAACAGCTTTACAGTGGCCCTAATGGTGCAACTTCGTGATCCTTTAAGGAATTATGAGCCAGTTGGTACACCTATGCTTGCTCTTGTTCAAGTGGAGAGAGTGTTTGTAACACCTAAAGCTAAGATATACAGCACAGTTTCTCAAGTTAGAAAGAGCAATGAAGAGGACGATGATAATGAACTCGAGCCCCCCAAAAAGGAAGCTGGTGGTGTGGAGGTGAATGAAGATAACATTCGTGAGGATGAAGAAATCCCTCAATACAAAATCACTCAAGTGCATGTTGCAGGTTTAAAGACAGAACAAGGTAAAAAGAAATTATGGGGTTCGTCAAGTCAACAGCAATCAGGATCGCGTTGGTTGCTAGCGAATGGAATGGGAAAGAAGAATAAGCATCCATTAATGAAGTCAAAGGGTGGTAATAAATCATCGATAGCAGCTGCTTCTCAAGCAACTACAACAACAGTGCAGCCTGGTGAGACGTTATGGAGTATATCATCACGGGTGCATGGTACAGGGGCTAAATGGGAGGAATTAGCTGCATTAAATCCACACATCCGAAATCCAAATGTTATTTTCCCTAATGAAAAGATTAGATTGAGGTAGCATTGTACGTAGAACATGATTTATATATATGATTGAAAAAAAGAAGCTTCAATCTCTCTAGTTTCTTTTTGAAGAAATCATGATTTCATATCACAATGTAAGAAGCTAAATTAGTATCTAATGTGTATTAGGCTTACCAATGTTGAATACATGACACAACTAGAAAAAGACCAATATCAAATTCTAATGTATTTGGCAATGACCCCTACCTTGTAAATTAAGATCTAGTGATGTATATCTCTAAAACAAATTAAGAGAAAAGGCATAGTTGAAAGGAAAAAAGGAAACAACAGATTTAGGTATCATAATAAGTAACTTCTTCAACGGATATTTTGTGAAGATAGAAGATATAGGTGATTCAACCATGGCAATAAAGGATTTTCACATTGAACCAAGGGGAGAGCAGCTTGCAGATACAGCAGAACGAAGCTACTACAAGACCAGCACGGTTATATCTCACACTGCCCATTAAGTAGTACATAATTCAATCTTGATTGACATGTTTTATTCCGCCTAATCTGTAACCATGCAGAGGCAAATGCTCAGCAGTCGTTCCAAATCACATCATTTACTTGTGTTTGAAATCATTAAGAACGCGTTTTATGATCAAACAAGGAGCACCCAAAAACTACAGCTGCAACATATGCTCCAGATGAACTGCATTTAATTAGCATTGATACTGAAAGATGCATCTAATATCCAATTGTTTAGAGTTGAATAAAAGGGTGTGCCTTGAGGGAACTAAACTAGTTAAGCACCCTGATAAACATAAGAGACTAGAACTCTGACTACACATGCCTTGCTGATATTTGTATGGTGGCAGTGAGCTGAGCTCAACATTAACAATTACAAGTTGTGGAACTCAGCACATATCGGATAGGGGATGTCACGGGCGTATCCTCTTGTTGCTGCATGAAGGGCATTTGTACTGCTTTATATGCTCGGCCTTGGCGGGGGTGATCTTCACACAGTTGCCATGGAACCACCTCTCGCACATGTCACAGCAAATCCAGAATTCATCTGAAGCATAGTTCTCACCACATGCACCACACAGAGTGTTGCCATGTTCATCTTCTTCTTCCTCATCGAATCCATCATCCTCATCATTTACTTGAGGCTTTGAGTATTTACCCTGAGATTTAAAATAAAATATGGATATCTGCTGGGCCATGCATGGAAAAAAGCAATGAAGCATGGATCTATAACTTAGATGTCAACACATCAGAGGCATAATGATACAAGGGTACATGAGGCATGATACTGAATTTAGTTAAAGGAACATGGCTTAGTGCATTGAAATAGCTACAATGACAATGAGGTAGACACAGTAACATCTAGTCTAGATGAGGATACAACAACAAACCCAGTGACAAGTTTAAAAGAGGATACTTCAGAAGACAGTAAACTTAGCACAAGCAACTGCAAGAAGGCACACATTCATTTTATTTATTTATTTTGAGAAGAAAAGGTTTATTTTTCAAAGCAGTTCGATACAATTCACTTAAGACAACCCAAAATGAACAAACATAGTGCAAAGAAAAATTAAGTGTAAAATGTTGCACAACAGCAGCACCAAAATCGCAAATAATTTTAGATAGAGAACCAATTTATGCAAAAAGGTCAATTATGAAGCAGCTGCAGGAGTTGAGGTAGACATAAAACATTGGATGAAGTTACATAGGAGAAATTAAAAAAATAACAATAATAACACAACACTTAGGCTTCATGGGAGTCTCATAGTTTACCTTACACTATACCTCCTCTTTGGAATAACTCCAGCATTGATTTTACCCTAGTCCCTAGGCATCTAAAAAGCCTCTTCTATCAAACTTAAGCATACAACACAATTGTAATTACTTTAATTAAAATCACTTTTAACTGACTAATAAGCCTTCCTCAAACTAGAAGCGGGGCAACCACTACCTGAACTGCCCAGAAATGTATAGACGCAAGCCTGTTCTCTGTTTCTACATCGAACACCAAGGTAAGCAATTATACAAGAAAATGACAAATCAACAATATATCAACTTAGGAGGCCCTATACTATAACAGGACAGAAAGATTAGTTTTCCCCTGTAGGAGAACATTATACAAATGCTACACTTTCCTGATTCCTACCTCTCAATGTTATCAAACTGCTATGACAATAGCAAAACATCACTATCTATGCCACTTACTGCTGTCGAGAGTCATCATACACATTTATAATTCAAGATGGGTGTGGATGATTGAAATCTAAACCATGGCTCAAATCAGAGAGGATCCATTTAGTGATTCATTGACCATATCTTAGGTTCAAAAACATAAGTTTCGAGGAAAGTATTCAGTGGCAATGTCCTAAAGCTGAAGGTTTTCAGCTAAATACTGTCCAAAGGGAATCCTTTAAAGACTACTGCACTGCTACTGTTATCCAAGAAAAAACATCTATTTGAGAGAAGAGAGAAGGATGGGGGACTGGAGAGGTTTTCAACAGTACCGCTTTAGAATTTGATTTTGACTTGTTGCTGCTGTGATTTGAAACTGTTGATTTATCCTTTACTTTCTTCTTGGCCACTCCAGTAACAACTTCATATATTGTTGGCAGATCATTCATCATGTTGAAAAGACGTTTCCTAGATTAAAGAGATCAAAAGGATTCAGTAAAGTGAAGAAACTTTCCATACTCAGTGGACTCTAAACGAAGGAAATAATTGTTTTTCTCCATCAAAGAAATCACACAGATGCCTGCTGGGACAATTCTCCTCCAAGCTTTGACATTTGACAAGGTGTAATTATAAGCATACCTCCAGAATGCTTTACAAAGTGACACAGCAAAGGCTTGTAGGCTGTTCACAACTATTTATGATTCAAAGCAAGATACTTGAACAAAAGATACAATTCTGATATGATTAAAAAGGAAAAAAAGAAAATATACACAAATAAATCACTTGAAAGGTGATCTATTAAAATAGAAAACTAGAAGAAAGTACAAATAACCAAGAAACTATTTTCTTATATTGTTGTAGAATCGAGTTTACCTGTCAGCTCTATCAAAGCCGAATCTGGCACCAAAATAGAAGGAAACAGAGAGTAGCCATGCATCACTATGTACAGCAACTAGAGCTAACCATTCCTTTTCTTGCATCCCATCTCTAGCAAAGTTTATACCTAATGCTGGCTCTGGAAGCTCTGGAGGCACCTCCTCAGCTGGCAAATTGACTTCCCACTGCTCGCTTGGATATCCATAGAGGCAGAGATTTTCCTTTTCTGCAAGGTTCCCAAATATAAAGAGAGAGTGAACAAAGTCTAATCACAATCAGAAAAACACTTGTTCAATAAGAAACAACATTTTAGCACAGCGAAGTCAGAATAAAACCTTCGCACCACCAATATCTTTATTATGCAAAAAGTATTTTAAGCACAAAATCAGGCACAAACTTCAATCTTTTGTCACAAAATTTATCAAGTTGGATGAGAATTCATGAAATGATGAACCTACTACATTAAATTAACATTTTGAGACTTAAGTCAATAACAAAGCTGGTCAGTAAGCAAAAAAGGACCAGACAGAAAATGATCCTACATTCGCAATACCTACTCAATCAAAGCAAAAAAATGAAGCCCGTATATGAAGTTAGACCAATATCTTCCAAGCTATGAAAACTTGAAACATCTAGGGATTGATTGCTAGAATCATACTGTGAGGGACAACATACAGTAAGCACATAAGACCATGGTTACTATTCACTCATCTCCAGTTCAAGTCCACCCAACCAGTACATGGCAATTTCAATTTGGGTTGAAAGCTAAACCAACAATCTAAATAAGAGATTTCTCCCACAACTCGTATGTCTGAAAAATCTTCATTTAAAGTTTTTTCCTCTCACAATGAATTCACATTGCGCACACCGTACAGTACAGACAGAGGAGTGTTCTTGAAGCATTACGAACAGCTCTAGACGCAAGCAGAACACCCTATTAAACAACTCTAAAATCTTAAATTGGAAGAGATAGTTACCAGTAAAAACAAAATCTCAGTTAAAAGTCGAGCAACAAAAAGAAAACCATGTCTATATACACAGGACATAGGACAAGACAGCAAAAAACAGATGACCCAGTAGTTTCGTTTCTAGTAAATTTCTTGAATATAATATAATTGGAAAGAAAAACAAGGCGCTACATTTTTCTGTCCTTTGACCCAAAACCCGATATTTGATTGAAAATTAATGCCTTATTATCTCAAATAAAAAAGGTTCCATTTGGGTCGCCATCAGAAACAGTAGAAATTTGCTAATCACTTGGGTAAAATCAATTAGTACTGAAAAAGAGCAAGCAAATTACATGAAAACTCAAAACCAACCAAATCCGGTAAAAATTAGCCGAAACACTCGAGAACAAACACACAAAGCAACATACAGCCAACGGAAGAGAAAGATTTGATCAAACGCGGAAATGTGTACGGAAAAAGAAGGTAAAGATCCCTAACTAACCAGGGTCACATTGCTGATAAAAATCCTCCACATCTGCAAAAGAAAGACAAAATGATGAAATGTAGCATAACACAAAACTCAAAAACCTGAAAGAAAAGAAAAAAAAAAAGAGCAAATAAAGCACCAAAACACGGAATTCTTGATAGAGAGAATTGAAATACCAGTGGTGAGGGCTTTGATCATGCCGGCTCGACGGCCTGTGAAATCCCTAAAAACTTCTTCTACGGTGCGAGGATTGTACTGTGCACCTCCTTCCATCTTCACAATGGATCACTCTACACAATTTCCTGTGTTTCAATTCTGGTAATTTGAACAACTTTTTGAGCACGAAAGGAATAAAATGGACAAGGGTATTATCGTAATAATACTGGGTGATTTTGGACGGAAGTGGAAATGAAAACAGCGACCAATTTGCCTGACGTGGAATAACTTCATTGGTGGACGTGAAGTTTCAAATGTTACTTTAAAAATAAAATGGGAATTGAGGTACGTGTTGGATGAGATGATGATACTAGCAAAAAGAGAAATGCTAATTTCAGCAATGGGTTCTATATATGGCTACTCAATCAAACTGTTAAGCATTGTTTCTTGTTTTAACGAATATATATAATGTCATGTATTAAGAATTTGAGTGATAAATTTACAAGAAAAAGTAGGATACAATTTGAGTGATAATCCTATCAAAAAAATAGAATACAAGCGAGGTAGGGTAAAATATAAATACTAATATATAAAGATAAAAGATGAAGAAACATTAAGGTAATACTAAATTGAAAGGAAACTTTTAATTGTTACTAACAATGAATCTAAACGATACAATACAAGTAACAATCAAAACAAACATTGTATATTTATACTAATAATACAATAGGTAACAACCATCCGAACAAGGTGGAATCATTCGATGAGGAATTCAGTAATTAAATATTATTATCTGATCTTCAAGTATAATGTATATTCAAAAATTCAAGTTTTGAAGCTTCAAAATCTATAGCAAAACAGAAGCCTAAACATATTTGCAAATGGGACTAAATAAGCTTTAGTACGTACGTATTAAATTACAAGCCGTGATGTTTTCCCCAAATGGTATATTATGCAAGTAATAGTTGAAATTTGAATACGAACAAGCCCTTCAGAAGAACCTTACAAGCCTTTCAGAAGAACCTTACAAGCCCTTCAGAAGAACCTTACAAGCTTCTTGATGTGTACGTAATAACTAAGGAAAGTTTGAATACATAGATTGAAAGTTCACAAATTATAACTCCCTTGGAAGAAAAATCATTACACCAAAATAAAAGAGTAAGCCATTCACACGAAAGAATGTCTTCCGCCTGTCATCACTCTCTGGTAGAGAGTTGCCATTTTACGTTTGGCATACAATCAAAACGTTTGAATCCTTATTCATACAACACGACTCAGCTAGACCTATATTTCGACACCCTAGTATTGTTAGTGAGATGCAGTATAAATGAAGACCCTTCACATCTTTTTCCCTTCTGAAAATAGGACACAAAAAAATATCCTCAGAAGAATAAATATTTGAAAGGATGCACTTCCATTCCTTTGATATCACAAACTGCTCTTCATCACTGCAACATCAAAAGAAACGTATTTGAATCCTCGAATCCAAAGTTACATCTGAACTGCCTGAAACTCAACATTTCAGCTTGCAACAAAATCTGAAGATACTGCAAATGATATCACAAACCATACAGCCACAATTAGCCTAGAAAAGAATTGAAGTTCATCAGCTTTCAAACTTCAACACAGTGAGAAACAATGATCCACAAGGTGAAGATAAATGGCTATATGAGGTAGCAGGCATTTCTATTTTGGAAAGGTAAATACTATAACAATCTTGTAGTTTCAGAAAGGAGCTATAACAGGAGCTAAATCCAAAGAATTAATAGCATTTACCGTTCTATGAATTATTAGATACCTGTTGGATATCATACTCTCAAATGTCTTTTCCAAATACTCTTTTATGAGTTAATTTTGAAAATAGATTTTAGAAATTACAAAATGGTCTATTCCTTAGGCTGATAAAATAGGACATGATTTCCCTTTCAGATATCTAGAGGGATCAGTCATACTTGACCCAGTCTTTGACAAAGCAATTTCTTTTTTCAGGACAGCTTAAAAGGGGCCGACTGTCCAGGTATCTATAGGAGGCTTGCAGCCTCTAGAACCCTAACTTAACATTATCCTCCCAAGAAGATTTATCATCTGTGTCTTCACAAATATTTTCTTAGACGATAATTAAGATGCCCAAAACCATATAACAAAGAAAAGATAGCAGAACAATAGCAGGTGAAGTTGATATCTGCAACTAACCATTTTGCTTAGAGGACAATTCCGAATCCTTCTTTGATTCATCATCCTTCTTCTCTGGGACAGTTTCTTCCAAATATTTCTGAATTGTCCTCCAATAGTGATCACCACCTGCCAACCAGGTATCCATGTGCATCCCACTAGGAAATTCCACAAATAAGCATTGCCTGTTGCGTGCAGCTGCCTTTGCATACAACATCTGCATGTGGAATGGTGGAACCATCTCATCTTGTAATCCAGATAGGAAGAGGATTGGTTGCCTGATCTGCACTCAAAACAATCATATAATATAAGCCAGACGTCTGAGCTAAACTTGAACATAACAAGGGCAACAAAAGCCAAAAATATAATTTCAACCAGCTTCCTTCTCAAAAAGGGGGGAATAAAACATAATTTCGACCAGCTTCTAGCAACTCAACAATAAACAAATAAAAGGCTAGCAGACACAGTAATTTCACAAAGTTGAAATAAAATCTAAGACGGTTCAGGCCACTATAATAGTATACAGATTCATGGTCGATAAGAAACCCTGCTGTTATCAAAACGTGCAAGAACAGTAACTAGATCTCTCAATATCACATCATTCGCATCTTATCTATGAAATTACAAATATACGACTGAGATGCAATTCAAGTGCATTTCATAGTAAATGAATACGTCAGAATTATTCACTTTTTTCCTGGAATATTTTTTTTTCACTTCATCTGAAAATCAGCATTTAACCATGAAAATTCCAAATACAACTTGAAGCTGTATTAGAAATTTAGAAAAAACCTCAAAACTTGTTTTCACTTTTTTCCAGCTCACTTTTTGACCATTGCATTTATTTCTCTTTTTTTTAAAAATTTGCCCTAAATGTTTTGTTTTTATAAAAAATTACCCGTTTATATCAGCCACCAACCAGGGAATTTTAAGAAGTGCAGAACTTTATAAAAAATTTGTTTATATTAAGCAATCCAAGTGATCACTTTCCAAGAAATTATAAGAAGTGCAGAACTTAAGAAATTGCTTGGTGTTAACTCAACATGCCTAAATTAAGTATCACTCTTTTATGCATTTTTTTGAAATGGATGCTTACATGGGAGGTTAAATCTTTGATTATATGTGCTTTTACTTATGAAATCTTGTTTTTTTTCTCTGGTTTGATCATATACTTCTCTTGGTTTTTGGTTTTTCTTTGTTTTCCTTTGAAATGGTAAAACAGGTAAGTAGATAATTAGGCTGCTTTATGTATGATCTGGTTGTCATTTTCTTGGAGATTTTTCTGTTCCATTACTTTGTTGGTGTTTTTGTCTGTTTGGTCCAATGTTAATGTAGATAACAAATCAATGGAGCCAGCTGACTATTTCTGTGTTTCTTTTTTTATAAAGATTACTTTTTTTAAAATGTTGTATCCTATTTATGACATTATGTGACTATCCATTATGAGATATTACTCTTATCAAGCAGATTTGATTGTATGTTTCATGTAAATTAATTATGTTTGACGGTTTTGCTAGTTTTTAAAAATTGAGGGGTACAAATCATATTTCATGTTCTTAGGAAAAGTACATTCAAGAAGCCAAATATTCTTTTTTTGAGAATTAGCAACCAAATATTCTTTGCAAAAACTATAACCAAACACAAATCCATCTTCAACTTCAACTTCAGAAATTCCAAATAAAGTGAAAAATATTTGGTTTCTATGGCCAAATGCCTACTAAGAAAAAAGGATCTGAAATGACTTATCCACGTTACTACTTTAGAACAGTCCGCTTTTAGTTAAACCATGAAATATATTCCCTCTATCCAATTTAATTACCCAGTTCTGTTTTAGTCCATCCTAAAAATTATGAACTATTTGCTAGAAACGTAATTTTTATCCCTCCAAGAACTTTACTTAAACTTTGCAAACTTGAGTCACATCTTCACAACTTTCTCTACCTTTAGTAGACTCAATAAAACAAAATAATTGAAGATTACTCTGAAGAAAAAGTCAACTCAAGTCAATTCAAATGGGACAGAGAGAGTTATAAAGATGCATCCTCACCTCACCAATGACATCAATGGTATTCCATGGAGATCGAACAACAAAGTTAAGAAGTTTGAAACCCTTTGAGCCACTGCCCCCAATGACCCACTTCAAGAATGGCAAGAGAACTCCAGCCATATCCAGGATAGAGGTGAAAGTATTCTCCAAAATGAGCCCAGCAACCTACAATAGTGAAAGAAAACTAGGATTTGAATGTCAAAAAACCATATCCAGGATAGAGGTGAAAGTATTCTCCAAAATGAGCCCAGCAACCTACGATAGTGAAAGAAAACTAGGATTTGAATGTCAAAACACATGTACAAGTTATAAGCACCTTCAGCTATTTAAACACTTTGGAACAGAAAAGCTTGGAATAAAACCCAGAAAGACAGACACAGAACAGAAAGAAACAAAAGAGGTCCATATAGGTTCCCCATAAACAAAATAGACAAAGATTCTATTCTATGCAGCTTGACCGAGAACGTGCTTAATCAACTATATGTAATCGGCAGTGGGAAAACCTCAAAAAATAAACTGATCACCTCACACATCAAACAGGAAATTCATAAACAAGGAACTTGAATATCAAACAAGAAAACCATACTCAAGGCATGGAACTGCATTAAGAATACTAATAGAATTACCAAAATCTAGATAGTTGGGTCACTCACATCAAACCATGGAACTGCATTAAGGAAAGGGAGATTTTTTTTCACTTGGCATGTGGAGGTAATGTTTTCTGTAATACCAATAAAGACTCAGTAAAAAGTAGACTACTATTACATTCTTTCAGATGCCAAACTCTTCTCCTATGCATGAACTGGATGTAATATTGGATGAAGATTAAAGTATGTAGAAATGGAGTAAGATTTAGCAAACCCAGGTTCTGATGGGGTCTCAATACTAGAAGAGCATCATAAGTTTCTAGTTACATAATGAACAAATAGCGCAAAAGAGGATCATGTACTTAAGAACATCACCGGTCATGAGATAAATCGTAGAGGGTATACACCCAAGCGACTAACATCATAAGTTTATATGGACTTCTATTTTATTTGAGAAAAATGGGAGCAAACATTCTCCCAAACTCATCCATTGAAGAAGTGATAAAAAAAAAAAATTAAATCAGACATCCCACATATACGAGGAGTAGCCTGTAATTCTACATGTATTACAAATAACAATACTATATTACAAGCTAATATCTTATCTTACGGTCAATAGTTTAGGTGCAAAAGAGATTGCTCTTTACTCTAAAGGGAAAGAAAAGTAGTTTTATTTTTATTCTAGAAAAAAAGTAGTTTCTTTTTTTCTTCGTCATTTTTATAAGTTTCCCCTCTCATGCTGGTGATGAACTCAGATTTGTTTAGTTATCGCTCGAAAGCTTGTATTCCTACCGACCTCCAAAGAGTGCCTCTAAAGTTATTTACTTCAATCAGGTGGAGCCAAGAGTACCCACAGAGAATATAAGTTTGATAGAAACTTAACAAAGTACGATGAATTCTCTTTCCATGATGGAGCCCATGTTGAACTTAAGTTTAAGGAGTAAAAAAGGAAACTAAACAAATTAGAGTTTATAACATTATTAAACCTAACTGCATGACAAAAAGAAAAATGAATTGCTACAATACCTTGTCAGGATTGTTTTTGGTAAGAACAGTACCAACAGCTCCTCCAAGTGACCTTCCAAAGACTACTATTCTTGATGTGTCAATATCGGTCCTCTGAACTAAGTGATCCAGTGCAGCCTATTGAAAAAGAAAAGCACAATCATGTAATTTCATAAATAAGGTTTAGGTCAAAATCTATGAAATTGGGAAAGCTAACAAAACCTGAGCATCCTTTGTGATCCCATTTTGAGAAGGGTATCCATCACTGGCTCCGTAACTTTGTTACAACAAAATTATTAGAAAAAGAAAGAAACACCAGTATTATCAAAGATAAAGCACAGACAGGAAACTGACAAATATGGGGAAATGTTTTATACCCTCGATAGGAAAGCATAAAAACATTGCATTGCAGACGTTGTAACATTATGCGAACCATTTCAAGACGGTGTGCAATATCTGCAATTAACTAGTAAAGGATAACCAAACGAGATAGGGTTGACTTTTATAACATGAGTGCAAGAAGAAGATTAAGAAAAGGAATACGGAAACAAGGTCCGTAAATCATTCAATAAGACATTATAACAAAAGGATACTTCCTGCATTCTCTTGA
Source organism: Solanum etuberosum (assembly GCA_029582245.1). Lineage (NCBI taxonomy): Eukaryota > Viridiplantae > Streptophyta > Magnoliopsida > Solanales > Solanaceae > Solanum > Solanum etuberosum. The sequence continues at coordinate 31,624 of JAJONR010006901.1, forward strand.
AAAAAGATGATAGTTGGACCTGCAGAACCAAAATAGTATCTCAGCATAAATTACACAAACAAGCAAACAAAAACTAATCATATGTGGACAACACATCCAAATTAGTTTAAAATCCTTGTGAGCATCACTTCCTATATCAGTAGAAAACAATGCGGAAACATCATAGCTGTGCATGCTCCAGCTAGGTGGTTAGGTTGCTAAGTCTACTGAAGATATATTAGTTTAAAACTTTAAATGAGCTACTGACTTGGAGTTCAAAGGTGAATGTCGATATTGTATTTAGGTTCTATTTTTGCTATGATAGATGGTTAACTAACAACCCTGCCACCACATCCATACTTCTTGCCTTGGCAACATAATAACCACTATCATACACACTAATTTACAATCAGGATTTTTAATCTCCGCTGATAGATGTTGATGTGCATCTGTAGCAGCATTCTAACAGTTTGCCCCCACTACATTTTGTCAAAACTATTGGCAGACATAGATATACCTACTAATTCTGAACACTTGGATCCATGAATTAATCATTTTACATGAAGATCATAGCTCATTTGCACAACCAAAATACCCAAAGAATCAATTATCAAGTAAAATTGAGGAGCAAATCAGAAAACCACATCAACCAATCTTATTTGGTTAAAAAAGTAACTCTCATTTCTATAAACATTAATCGATAATCACCAATTCTCTCGCACAATTCAGGTAAAACATAAACTAAAAAGGTTGTACAACTGAAATTAGGTCAAAATCATCTGGAAGTTCACTAGTAACTTCAAAAAATATGGGTTAATTTAGTTCAAAATCACAAATCGAACACAAATTACGCCCATATCGTCTAATTAGAGTAGATAAATCCTCATTAAACATAAGAAAACGCAGTTTGAGAGAAGAGTGTAGCGACCTCTGCAGTCAGGGAAGAGTTTGATGAACCAAGCATGAAGACGAACACCGTCTGAAGATCTGAGCCAAACATCTTCGTAAAGGAGTCGAAGTCGAGCGGGAGTAATTGGATATGCCTTAGTGAGTCCAGGCAAGACGGGAACATATACAAGTTTTTCCTGAAAGGCCACCAGTATTGCCATCCCGGCCACCACTATTCCTCCGACTCCGTACAGCAACAAGCTCACGTACGACACCATTTCTGTTATTGACGGTAGAAAATGGGGGAATTCGAGGAGGAAAATGAGTTAAATTCTTCCGTAATTGTTGTTAACTCATGTCTACACACTCGTATGCCCTTTTTGTTTCACCACCGATCCCACGACGGCCTTTGTTTCCTGCTTCTACCATTTTATTTTAATTAATTAATTAATATTTTATTTTTTGATTTACAATCCACCATTCTAAATCCGTATATTAATACCATAGGCCCCAGTCATACAAATATTATTAGTGGCGTACGAATACTTCGAATAGTGTTCATGACTTGATTAGAATCAATTATAGGTTCAAATTTAATTAAATAGTCATTTAATTTCCTAGAGCTTGACCAAGAAGCTACAAACACATATTAACTCCATTCGTTCTAATATATATTAATTTAATTTGACTTGACTCAAAGTTAAAAATAATAATTAAAATTTGTAGTTTAAATATTTGTATGACTATAAATTATTTCATTAAGACTAAAATGAATAGTTTAAACTTAAATTATTACTAAATATAAATTATTTCATTAAAACTATAAATATTTGTATGACTGAAAGACATGAGAGTTCATAAATGTAGAGAGTTTTTTTCTCTAAACTGAGTCCTAACTAGTCTAGTGTTTTTGCTTTGCTAGAGTGCAATTTGTACTAGCACCCAGGCTGTTATGGAATTAGGTTTACTTTAGGTGTATTTAATTTTGCTTGTTATGGTAATCATATATGATTGTTAATATTAAAAGAAAAAAAATCTCTATTATTATTACAATTAGGGAGGTGCATGGTTATGGTTAAAAAAATAAATTGAATCGTAATCCGAACTAAACTGATTGAAAAATCGATATTTAGTTTGGTTTGGTTTAAATTTTGAAAACTCATATTATTTGGTTTGATTTTAGTTTTACTAAAAAAACAACCGCAAAAATAACCGAACCGAGAAATTAGATATATAAATTTTATATAATTATTTATATACTATGCATAAATAAAATATAAACATTTTGTTAAAGTTTTATTAACTTAAGTTTTAAATTTTACAACTTTCTCAAGCCCAACACTTAAAGTTTAGCCCAACGATTACAACCCTAAGTCCAAGTCCATCAAAGTCTATTATTTTAGTCTTTACCTATATATCCTACCTCACATAAGATAGTCACACTTTCTCTGAATTGAATCACTTTATTCGTGTAATAATAACTCTAGTATTGCTTAATTAAACCCACAGTGGCTTTCATGTGGATTGTTCATGTACTAGGTGTTTGTGTCTATCGAGATACATATGTACTCAAAAGGTTTATTACTTTCAAACCGAAAAAATCAGAAAAATCGAACCAAACCGATGGTTATTTTTTTTTCATTTGGTTTGGTTTGGTTTTAGAAATTTAAAAACCAACTAGATTGGTTTGGTTTTGATTTTAACCAATAACCGTTTCAAACTGAACCACGAACACCCCTAATTATAGTCCAATTTTTTCTCATACGTCTTTCGTTTGGTTACTAAAATTAGATGTTCATTTTTACTATTTTAAAGAGCGATATACTCAAACTATCATTGTATTTATCGCTTTTAAAAATGTGTACCACATCAATATCGGCAAAAATAAAAAATAGACCAAGAAAATATTTATATCCTTAGGATTCATTTGGTACAAAGAATAAAGAATAATTAATCCTAATTTTAAGATAAACTTATCCCATATCTACTTAAAAAAATCACAAAATAACTTATCTCAAAATAACTTGTTTCTTACCGATCAAGTAATGCCAGTAGGATAAGAGTAGTATTATATAACTTTCAGCTTGCTAAAAAAAATGTTGTAAAAAGCAAACAGCTCATGTTTTCTTTTGAAAGGCCACCACTTCTTTTCCCAAAGAAATGCACATCATTAAATTGGATTAATTGGATAGATAGAGACGAAATATTTCTTAATTTCTTACAACAACAAAAAGACTTTAGAATTTGAAATTTAAGCTAAAGACTTCAAGTGTTGGTGATCAGATTTACAATTTTTTTTATTTTTTTTTGTATATTTAATAGATATTTTAATATTTATATATAAAGTTTGGACTAAAATTATAAGATTCTACTCGTATGTTTAAAAATTCATTTTTCTCTTTTCTTTTTTCAAAAATTCAGGCAGTATAATCTTAATGTCAACACATACCTTTTTGAGTAAATTTTAGGTTTAGAAAACATAAAATCATAGGTGTATGTTATAGCTATAGTTTGTATAATTGTGCTTCATAGCAAATTTTATGTTTGCTATGGAGCATCAGATTTGTACAAATCGCTGGCAGCCTCTTATTTGTATAAATCGCTGGCAGCCTCTCATTTGTATAAATCGCTGGCAGCCTCTCAATTCAATTTTATGTGTTTGTATATCTGCATAAAATTTGAATTTGTATACAATTGAATCAAAATAACACGTTTTGGATATCAAATCTCTCTCTCTCGCTTTATACCACACAAATTATACATTGTAATTTGTATATTTGTGTTTGTATAAAGCGAGAAAGAGAGAAAGGCAAAAGAGAACTGGGCAGGGAAAGATTTGTATTTATATAATTATAAGTGTATAGGACGAAAATATATGTATTTGTATTTGTATTGTCACGCCCCCAACTCAAGGGGCGCAACTGGATCTTAATACCAAAACTCATGCCCGAGCTAACCCTGCTGAACCATTTGCTACAAGCGTATGGCAGCCACACGCAATCAAGAAAACAAACAAGTATATATCGGCTTAAAATTAAGTCCTCGGCCGGCAAGGTCCCTATCAACAGATCTATAAAAGAAACAGCTACTCCCAAGAGTTCATATAAAGAAATAGCCAACTATCACAAAAATCCTGATTGGGCCGTCGAGGCCACCATGATCTCTATACAAAAACTGAAAGCACATATATATCAAGACAATACATCAAACATCTAACAAGCTTCAGCAAACCAACAAACTAGGCCTGCATGGCCATAACGTAGTTATACACCCCCCACACTAGTCTGCAAGCCTCTAAGAGTGGTAAAGATTGGCGGGACAGGGCCCTAGCCTACCCATAAAAATATATACAACAAAATCTAACAAACCTCCCAACTCTGGCAGCTCCGGAGGAAAGGGGCTAGCCAACCAGATAGAAGTCAATCCTGCTGCTGAGGAGGTCTACTGGGTCGTCTGTCGGGACCTCTATGCATGAATTCAGCGCCCCCAGGCAATGGGGCGTCAGTACGAAATAATGTACATAATATGAAAGGCTATAGACTAAATGAGCAAGTATCATAATATACCAAAAGCAATCAGGTAAGGAAATCGAAATTTAGATAAGCATGCTAACCCACTACTGAATCTAAATATACAAACAAATTATCAAACAACAACCTAACCAAGCCCCCATAAGCTCGGCAGGTACAAACAACACACGACCTACCTAGGCCCCCATAAGCCCAGAAGGTGCTAAATCAACCTACATACCCCTATCGGTAGCCCCTTGTCTTTGTAAGAAGTCACATAGCCCTTTTTGGCAACAATATAGCCCGTAGGCAGCGCATAGCCCTCTTAGGCAACATCATAGCTCTGTGGGCTGCACATAGCCCTCTTTTGCATCAACATAGCCCTGTAGGCAACACATAACCCTCTTTGGCGTCAAAGTAGCCCCGTAGGCAACACATAACACTCTTTG
>JAJONR010006902.1:0-44360 GCA_029582245.1 Solanum etuberosum
ATTTGAAGTTGACCCAAAACTCATAACTTAAGCATAACTTGCAAAATTTCAGATTTTGCTATTTCCAATTTAGTTCTTTTTGGAACTCAAGGTGCTACATCTAGTGACCTTAACACTTAAGAAATTTTAAATTTCTCGATAAAATCCTACTCACAACGAAGGATGGTTCAAGTCTTAGCTCAAAAAAATTTCTGGGGTGTTACAGAGTGATACAATAAAGACTTCGATTAAGAAGTAAAATTGTGTCCTAATCGTTTGTAGAGGTAGAAGTTTCACAACAATAAAGTAAATTTCAAAGTTTTGACAATTAATATCAAATGGGGGGAATTCAAGTAACCAATTTATGACTACTAAAACCGGAAGTAAACAAGTAGAGAAGGGTTCTTGGGAATGTGATACTTTGAATGCTAAATTCACGTAATGGGTAAATACTAGTTACTCAAAGACGTTGTTTCTCAGTGGGTAGGCTAGGTTTTGAGTGCAATAGCCATTTCTCAATCAACTATTGCGATTCAAGTGAGTTCTTTCGAACCTCAACAGGCAAATCACAACCAAACAACCCATTTCCTTAATCAATCCACTTTTTCAAGCTATACTTGCAAGATTGCAATCAAACCCACTTTCTCAAGCTAGATTCGTAACAAAGCAATCAAAACAATCATCAACTAAAAATTCGACTCTAACACTTCTTTCTCAAGCAAGTATCGAGCACTAAGCTAGAATTGCATTTGCAACTACAATTCCTCAATTAAAACATGAACAATCAATTGAACCCACTTCGAAACAACGATAAAATCAGTAACTAACAATACCCATTAGCTAATTAGAGCATTCAACTACATAATCACACCCCCAAGAATGGGGGTTTTAGCCAAACATAGTAAAAAACAAGAAATCGTTACCAACGAAGTTTTCCATCAGGTTTGACAATGATTCGCAAGTCTTCAAATGCTAGAAATTAGGCTGAAAGTCTCACAAACCCTAAATCTCTACTCAAAAATGTAAAAACAATGTTCGAGAATGTAAAAGATAAAAAACCGCTACTGTTTGCCTTGTAATGTCCTTGCCTTGCTCTTTTGCCTTCATTGCTGCATATTAACATTTTAACATCAGTTATGAGCATAAAATAAGCATTGAAGACACTAATTCCCTGAATATTAAGCCCTAAATGAGTCGAAATCCCCGACTCATCAATAGCCTACCTCAAAGCAGACCGCACGTGCTCCAAATTCACAAATCCAAAGCCTTTTCTTTTCGTACGGCCTCCGAATGCTTCCACGCTATCAAAAATAGGATCACAACGTTAAGGCGGTCGTTTAGACACCAAAAACACAATAATCGGAGACAGACCAAATTCGAGTCAAAATGAGAATGTGGGACCCGTGTCGGAAATCTTGGAATCGACTTCGTCAAAAGGTCCATCTAAGCTCTCCAACTTATATCCAAAATGGGACCCAATTCAGGGCTTGGAACATATATAATCAACAATGTACAATAAAACACCAATTTACGCAACATCAAGAGGGCTGGCAGTCCCTTCAGGGAGGAATATACCTCAAACAAGCAGTCCACGACAATCCTCGATCACTCCAACGCGTAGCCACGAGCCTTCCGAACACCCACGACTTGAAATCACCTAATTTGGAGCTTTGTAGCTCAAGATATTCGAGTTTGAAGTTTCCTAACTAAGCTGATACGGATCTGGTCTTTATTAAAAGACTAGACAAAAGCTTCATCGCGAATGTGGGGAAACCTTCCGTGATCGCAGAGGGTCGGGACCTTTACTCTTTGCGAATGTGACGCCTGGCTCGCGAACGCGGAGGGTAACTTCACTAACCTCCGTGAACGAGGCCTAGCACACGTGAAAGCGGAAGGCAACCATGCTGGCCTCCGCAAACGTGGCTAAGGCCTCGCGAACGAGGAGACAAGGTCTTCTGGCCACCGCAAATGTGGCCAGAAGCCCGCCAACAAGGAGACAAGGTCTTTTGGCTGCCGCAAATGCGGCCAGAAGCCCACGAACGCGAAGGGCAAATATGTCTGCACCAGCTGATTGTGCATCAGCTGGTTTTGGCCAATGCCAAAATCTCCAACGGGGTGCTCGGGATTCGTTCGGAACCCAGTGCGCGCAAACAAAATATGCTGCCTTACCAAATTCGATATTCCAGACTCAACGAAGACGTCAAAACTTTCAATCAAGGTCACCTCGACAAAAAGTGGGTCCTACACCCAAGCTCCACTCTAAGCCAAATTCCACAAGGGGGCTCAAGATTAGCTCGCAAGCCTCGGGATCCGCACAAAAGGTCCTTCTAGACTAACTCGATGTTTTGGAGCTAACAGAACCGTTTTCCTGAACTTTTGACCGAAGTCAATCGTTTAAGTTTCAAAAGCTCCAAAACACGAAAACTTGCACAGAATCCAAACGAATAACCAGATGACCAAATTGTCAGTCCCAGCAAGTCATAAATGACTTGGGGTCGCTATAGGATCGGTCTAAATGATGAAAAGAAGGCATAACACAGAAATGACCTGGAGGGTCATTACAGTATGTGAGCAGAGGCTTATGTGTAGCAGTGTTGTGTGAAGAAGAAGGGACACAAAGTTGTGAAGAAGGAGCAGGGAGTTGCGGATTACCTGATGTCTGCCTGGTACTTAGCCGTTGTTGTAGGAGTGAGCATAGCTAGGGGAATAGGTTGTATTGTTAGAGTTGGACTCTACCGGGATTGAAATAAGTGACGGAATAGAGAGAGGAGGAGTTTGAATCGTTGTTGGATTGTTCTCGTTGGAGTCAATAACTTCCCAACTTAATTGTAAGTATATTTCCGTAAATGGATGAACATTTTTTTAGAAGTGAATACTTTTTCAAAAAATTAGACATCATGACTAAAATTTTTTTTGGACTGGACTGGGTCAAAGCATATATGAGCATGGTGAGCCTGAGAGATACCTAAAGACACAAGGGGTGGACCGGGGTTCAAGTTTATTTTTGGTATATATAAGGTTTAAGCCATGGTAATAGAGATAACCAATTTTATTTTAAGGTGGTATAGTCAGGACTCAGGAGATCTACCAAATAGTTTTTGATAGGGTGACTCGTCATTCATGATAGGAGTGGCAACTATCTACTAAACTTAAGCTAACGTGTTGGCAACTATCTACTAAACTTAAGCTAAAGTATAGGCAATTATCCGCTTACGCGATAGGAACTAATAATTACTCCTAGATAAGCTCCATAGTATTAGAAGACTTATTCAAGCTATAATAAAATAGTAACAAGAGATGAATAAAATTATAATATATCCTATGACTTAGTGAAAATAGACAGAAGATAAGATAGTTAATAGGGGTGGGATGGTCAAGCGGCAGGGGTTGGGAGGGTTGGGTGAGTGAAGAGGAGACAATGAACTTGGATTGTCATTTATAGAACTTGTTTTCCTTAATTTCATTAGAGAAGTCATTTTCCTCATTTTAAAAGATCTTGTTTTCGTATAGAAAATGTTTTCCAAAACATTTTGACAAACTCCATACCAAACACACCCTCAATGTTGTTCATTTTTGCTTTGAGAATATGGCTTCAATGAGTGTATTCTTCTTATAGTGAAGAGATGCAAGAGCTTGTAAAGCGCCTGCAGAAGCAAAATCAATTCATTCCAACAACTGAAGGTGTTACTGCATGTATTACTCATCCCTCAAGTGGAACCATTGTGGTTGGAACCAAGGTCTGTATACTGATTCACCTTACCTGATGGACCTTATCTTCTGGTTATGCTCAAAATACTTCTATATATATGAAGTCTTTGCACCTCATGTCATTTTATCGTAGTTTTTTTGCCCCTATTTGTATTACATTAGTTCTATTTTGATATATTGCAGAATGTTTTTTTCTATAAATAATGATTTTTTTCATAGATGGCAAACTTGCACTGAGCCGATTCTATAAAAAGAAATTACAAGTTGTGCGACTCCCTTATCATGTCTAACATGGCATGTACATCTTTTACAAGAGACAAGTTGCACCAAAAAACTAGTAAAGCATCTTTGTTCAAGGCTAAGTATGTTTGTCCTTATGCCTTAGAAAATTCAACTGTTTCTTTCAAGCCAAATAGTCCTCCAGATGACGTGTGGTGTAGTGTTCCAAGTCTTCAGGTACTTCTTGTTCACTCCTTTTCTTTCCAGAAATGCAGTAGGTCTAAAGTGGAGTTGGACATGGACCAGCGAAGGCCAAATATTGCAAAAATACATGCACCAAAGCTGAAATATGACCTTGCAATTCATAAAAAGATGGCAGTTGTCTTCAGAATATTCTTCACATATGTTGCAGACTGTTTTACACCATGCCATTTATTATGTCTTTTATATACTATTTTCAAAAGTTTTAAGAATTTCAAAAAATCAATCAAATTCAAATTTGATGTTACGTTTTCTGTATTGGCAACCTTTGGTCAATCTTTATTTTAATGTTTACTTCTACTATTACATACATAATACACAAGACAATGATATTTTATGGACAATGAGGAGTCCAAGCAGCCACCAACCCAGCAGACAAGGGGCATTCAGATGTAGACTTCAGTCCTGCCACCTCTCTTCAGTTTCTTGTGAATCTTCCTGTGGTTTTTTTAAATGCAGTTCCTTTAGAGGCAGTAACTGCTTTATCCGTATGAAAATAGAACCTCCATCTCTTTACAGTCAAAGCCCAAGTTACCCTGAGACCGTTTCAAAGGGATCACAATTTTAAAAGAAGTGAATAAAATTTGAAATGCTTGTAGTCTCCGGAAACCTGGTACAGTCATTGTTTATTGCTTATCTTGTTAAGATAATGCTTTTCTCAAAACAGTATGCTGGAAAACATGTGACTAATAGAAGCATACATATCTTTATGATGCTAATTTTCTGTTCTAACAAGTCATTATATTCTTCTATGGAAGCAGCACTCATCGCTCCTGGTGATTTCACAAACAGGCAAGTCATTTCAAGGTGCATATGATTCTCCTTGTTCTGCAGGCAATCTTTGAAGAACCAGCTAAATCTCGCACACATGCTTATACACATCTACCAAACTAGAATTCAGTTGCGCATTCTAACAAGTGCAGCAGGAAGATTTGGCAGTGCATGAGCTTTAGATGAATGTGTAAAGTCTTTGTTAGAGGGCAAGGTTTCAGACCACATGTCATTTGGAAGTGTACAAAGGAGTGTATGTAGAGGCAGGTGAAGATTGCTCCGTTTGCTTTATGTGTGAATCATGGAAGAACATATTGTCTGACCTGAGTAATGATTCACTGAAGTTGATTCGACCCCAGCCAGTTCCTTGAGCAAGTGAAGGAGGTGGTATAAATATAACCGTTAACTTTATGCTTTGTGGAGGTGTAAGTCATAAGTAGTGGATGCAACTGTATCTACACCGACTGACTTAAAATTCTGGATTTTCGTTGATATTTCACTTGTCAGTTCTCGTGGTATACTTGGTGATCATTCCTTCGCGTCTGTAGCATCCATATCCCTTCATTACTGTGCTTTAGAAATGGTATTGCTTGTACAGCTTCCAGGGGGTGCACCATCCACAATATTCTCCCTGCTTATCATTGTTGAAATTATGCATCCATCAGTTTGTCCAGGGTTCAAGATTTGTATTAATAATCATCATTTTTCTCAGAACCAACTTTTGGGCTGAAAATGGAAGTGATTGTCCTTTTCAAGATGAAACTTTACAGGGTTTAGGGTAGTAGTTTTACCTCTAAACTTTTACTTAATTCTCCAAAAGGAGGTTCATTTGTCTTTGTATTCTTTCTAAGAGCCTGCATTTCTCAGTGCAAACGCAAATTGAGTTCACAACAGTTGCGCAATTTCTCTGGACTGGCTTTGCATACTCATTCTTTTTAGGGGTGAGTTGAATAGTTTTTGATGGCATAAATAGGATATTGCCAAGAGCTGCTGGCCTCCTATTGTGCAATTCGTCTTGTCAATGGATTTGATTTGGGAACTATGTTCCTTTTCAAGATTGATTTTTAAATGATGACTAAATATATGCATTTTCAAAGTTAATTTTTGTGAAGGTGAGGTACAATTAATAGCATTATATATTCAGCAAAACCTGTATGATTCCAAAGAAGCTCTCTCTCTAAAACCCTAGACAAAACCCCTATCGGAGCACAGGGGAGGAAAAGGTCAATGGATCAAGATCAATTATGATCTTTTGTCCAAATATCATAAGAGATGAAATGAAAAATATTATTTTTAAAAAAAGAAGATAATAGTGCATTTGGACCAGTTGGCTTCTCAAATTTTTTTAACTAAACTTGTTGGGAGAAAATAGGAAAAGATGTGACAACAACAGTGAAAATATTTTGTTTTAGCAAAATTTATCAAGGTTCATTACTCACACACAATCTGATTTTATTGTCTAAAAAAAGAGACAAATACTTTTGCAGATTTAAGGTCATAGGTTTTAGCTTATTTGCCAACAAGATTATATACAGAGTCTTACATGAAAGGTTAGTCACTCTTTTACTTGGATTTATCTCAAATACTCATATTGAATTTGTTAAGAAGAGAAATATTGTGAAGAATTTTGTTAGCTTAAAAGATCATTAGAGACATTAACAAAAGACAATTTTATACAATGTGAAGTCATCTCCTTAGCATTTTCACCATCATCTTCATAGACTTCTCTCCTGTAGTGGCACACAAATAAAGTTGGAGACAGAATCTCAGTGTTTAACCCTTCTAAGATGACGGGAAGAATTCATAGGCTTGACCATTATGTAGGATACAATATCAGTTGTTGAAGACCAACCTAAAAACCATATATATTAGAATTTCAAAGAACTCAAATTTTCTTAGTACCTTAATAAAAAAATTATGATACTTTATCATAAGCTTTAGTCATATCCAGTTTCATTACTACATTGATTGTTTTGGTTCTAAGTATGATATCTCTTATTATTTCTTATGTTATTTTTCACAATACTCTCCCCTTTTATAGAGTCAACCTAATTAACTGAGATTAATCCAGGTAAAGACTTATAAAGAACCCTAGAAATTATCTTGTTTTTAAAATTGCTCAGACTTATTAAAAGGTATTTACTTGTTTATCTTTGGGGACTAACACTTGATTAGCATGGATAAACCATCTGGGTAGATACTTCTCCAAAAGAAGGATCTAACGATAGAAGTAATGTGACATTTGATATTATTGTCGTAGCATGTCTGGTAGAATTTACCTGTAAATTCATATAAGCCAACTTGCACTATCCCTATTGAATTCAAAACACTAATTTCCGCACTTCTTCTTCAAGATGGATAGTTGAATCAAAATTCTGTTATAATCTTCAATCACTAATTAAGGAATATGATTAAGCATTCTGAAATTATTAGGGTGGTTGTCTTCTGTGAATTGCTTTGTAAAAAAAAAATGGTTGCCTTAGTTGCCATGTGCTCCTATGGTATTAGAAAATCCCCATGCTCATTTTGTATTTTTTTTTTCCTTCTCTTTCCCCTCACATAGGAATGAAAGAATTTGGTATTGCATAGACTACTATCACCAACACAATTCTTTCATTCATTTAGGACCTCTCATAGATTGACATATTAATGCTTTGCTTTTGACTTGACTACAAAGGGAGAAAAAAAAATGCAATACTAAAATAAAATAAAATAAAATAAACTATTTTGCAATGATAAAAGAAATGTATTTTGTTATTTAAAACTTAATAAAATGGTTACATTATAGTACACATAGCAATTCATTAAAAGTCAACTTGACAAGATGAACTCAAAACGGTTACAACAAGTACAATTGTTTATTTGTGCATGCTTTAATTTATTTTTGAAGCACTTTTTGGGAATGAAAATAGAAGAAGAAACCTCATAAACATACAACTTAAGCAGAATCATCATTGTGAGCAAAATCAAGAGATTTTTTTCCTTCATGAGCTTTTCCAAAAAAGTTTTTCATGTAATCACCAAACAAAACTTGTTTGTAGTGAGCAACTCCATCACTTTCCACAAGTTGAGGCAATGGACCTATCTTTTCACTTGGCTTTGGTGTAGCAAACAATGGAACTGAAACTCTTGATTCTGAACTTGTTGTACGAACTCTATGCTCCGCGCTCTTGTATCTCCCATTACTTAAGATCTAAATCCAAAATCCAAAAATATTAGGCCCCATTTCCTTTGATTATGTAAAAATCTAGTGTAAATTTCATAAGGTTAACTTATATATGTAAATTTATTCTAATATACTATATGGTTACCTAAAAAGATAACTATAGGTAATTGTTTGTAAAATGAAATCAATAACCTAGAAAATAAGATTGATTATCTACTACAACAGACCATAATATAGTGTAAAAATTCTTTACGCTGTCGGTGTATAAAAGTGAAATCCATTCTTACTTGCATGGTATCTCCAACGTTGATAACTAAAGCATCAGGAATGGGAGGAATCTCAATCCACTCATCTTCCACACCTTGTTCAAGTTTAACATATAGACCACCAATGCCATCTTGTAGTAAAACAGTTAGGGTTCCCATGTCCGAATGGCGTCCAACGCCTACGGTTAGCTCTGGATTAGGGCAACTTGGGTAAAAATTCATGTTTACCATTTTGAGCCCTGTTAGTGATTCAAATTTTGCTTCATCTAGTGTTACTCCAAGATTTTCAAATAATATCTCCAATAGTATCCTCACCATTTTTGTTGATGACTTCAAGTATTCAAGAGCCACGTCCCTAACATGTGAAAAAAATAAAATAAACTTATTTTCTTATGTTTAATAACTAGCAAAAACGTATTGTCCCAAAATCATTTATATAATATAGACAAACATTATTGGAATGGAGTGATTGAGGATGAGGAAGAGATAATTAATGTGCAACACCACTTATGAAACTTGTTTTCGTACTTCCACAATAGAAGTCATATTTATGGATTTTAAAGAATTTATTTTTCTAGAGAAAATGACCAATCAAAAATGAGGAAAATATATTTTCCTTTATACTACATACACCCTTAGTCACTTAAAAGATAATTGCAAATAATCACTCATAAAAAATAAAAGTAATAACATATTATTACTTGCTATATACAATAGGATAGATTTTTCACCCTTTGCATGTATATAATTAAAATCAAAACAAAAACGAAGTATACACATAACGTTTTTTGGAATTAATATGCACATGACAATATGCTCTATATAATAGAGTTTAATTTATATGCACTATTATTGTACTCCCTTTTGTCCCAATTTATATAACTTATTTTTCTTTTTAGCCAATCTTAAAAGCATGATTGTTTCTATATTTAGAAAATAATTTAATTTTAAAATGCTCATTTTATCCTTATTGAGATGATTTATAGCCACACAAACATCGTTTATGACTTATTCTAGACCATAAATTTCAAAAGTCTTATTTTTCTTTTTGAACTCTATATTAAATCAAACTATATCACATAAACAAAGACTAAATATAAAAAGTTTATACTAAGATTGTAACCTTCCATAAAAAGTGGGATTAGAAAGTGATCAAATTAAAGAGAAAGTGAAGAAGGGTTCCTACTTGCATTGAGGAGGCCATTGTGCATGTGCCTCATCATCATTAGTATACATCATACTAACATAATCTTTCCATTCCAAAGCCATTTCCTTTTCAGGTACAAAGCTAGTCCCATATTTAACCAAAGGACTTGGACTCGCTTCTTTTAGATAAACAGCCTTTTCCATAGGTGGTTGAGCAAAGAAGTTATGTGCTGCACCTTTAAGTGATTCCAACAATTCCAAAGTTACACCATGATTTACCACTTGAAAAAATCCAAGTGTCTCAGCAGCCTTTGTAATAGTTCCCACCACTTGATCATGCTCAGGACCATGTAATTTTGATAAATCAATGGCCACCAATAGTTGATCAATATCATCATTTGAATTGATGGTTTTCTTGTCAATTAATATTCTCTCTTTTGCTGGTTGTATGTATCTTTCTGGTACCATTTTAATGCCATTGTCTACAAGTCCCTTTACACCATTACCCTTTTGGACCACAAAGTCAAACAAGGCATTACTTTCATCAATATTTGGGGCCATATTATATTCTTGGAAGTATTTTTTGGTAAATCAAGATTTTGTGATTTTGAATGAGGAAGTTGTGCTTCCTATCTATACCAATTTATAGTAAATGTTTTTTTTTTTTTTACATAGTTAAATTCTATTTTATATTTAGGAAGCAAGATTTTGGCATTTGAAGTTGTTGGAAATATAGTATGATCTAGTTGAACATTAAAAAATATGTATGAAATAATGTAGAAGACATTTTTCTTTGATTCTTTATTCTAACCCTTGCTTGAATTAGTTATATTGTTGTATAAGAATCAACACAAAAACCATATAATATGGATGTCCAACACTCCAATGAGATGGAAGGTTCATAAAAGCAAGATTTTGAACCTCTAAGTAGGTGAAGACAAAGAAGGATTTTTAATTTGTTCTTGAATAAAATGCTATCAAGTTGCAAAGAATATCAATTGCACACTATTCCAACTCAACATTTTCTGGTTAGTGAAATTTTAGGAACAAAATTTACCCTATCATATTAAGATATATTTCATGTGACAAGATACGTAGAGTCTGTTTGAATTGACTTATTTTAAGTATCTTCAAGTCAAAATAATTTTTAAACACTTTTGAAGTATTTGAGTAAATGTTTAAAAAAATACTTATAAGTACTTGATTTCAAACTAAAATGACAAAAATAAGCCAAAAATCAAAAATCAATCCTAACAGACTCTTAGTGACATAGGATAAAATCACAATTTTTTTTGGTTATTAGTCAACTGGAAAAAGAGTTGTTAGTATGTTCTTGTCAAAGAATGATTTCTAAATACAAAAGGGTGATTAATCTATTATGGCATGAACCATGATGCCTTTTGGTGGTCAAATGTGAGACTTTGCACCAATGTGAGAGTTTTGTTGGTAGGAAGAATGAATATAAACATTGCACCATACATTTATTGTCACAACTCAATTGTACACACGTTTGGGCATAGGGCAGTAGGGGTTAGCAGGTTTTACTTCATTTATAAGTTGATAATTTATACTCCATCTGTTTAAAAAAATATCTAATTTTGACTTGGTACGGAGTTTAAGAAAATAAACAAGACTTTTTAATTTTATGATTCTAAATTAATGTTATATCAAATGTATCAAAATGCCCTTTAATCTTATGACCTTAAACATGCTGCGTGGAAAACTGAAATTAAAATGTTGCCAAAAAAGGAAAAAGGTCATTTTTTTGAAACTGACTAAAAAGGAAAATAAATCAATCTTTTTGAAACGAAGAGAATATTACTTTTTAACAACTTCAGAATGTTAATATATGTATTTATTTGGACGAAGCAATGTCATATGACGGCATTACATTAAAGTTATTATAATTTTTTATTTTTTTTTATGAAGAGAGCATTTTATTATCAAACAAAAAGTAAAAGTTATTATAGAGTAGGAACCGAATGGGAAGTTGCAGTTCTTGCTAAGTCCTAGTTTATACCGCACTAAAGTAAAAAGGAGGATGATAATAGCAAATTAAAGCAATTGTTTGGATCGATTTATTTTAAAAGAAAAACTACACAAATTGGATTTACTGGGGAAAGTATTTATCCAAATTGAACTATATTTTTTTTTATCCGATTTTATGGTCCTTAAATTGTGCAACCAACTTCTTTTCTTATTTTTTTTTCTCTCTTAGTTGTTTATGTTCGTTTTTTTTTTGTTGCTAATTTTATGTTGTTTCTGTTTTCATCTAATTTTCTTTTATTGTTCGGTAAAAAAATTCTTTGTTTCCTATTCCTTTCCTTTTGTTTTGTTTTAAAAAAAATATTTCTTATTCTTTTTTTCTTTCTTTTCCTTTCATTTTTTTTTCTTCAAATCATAATATTCTTTATTCTTTTATCACAATTTAATTTCATATTTTCGGTCATTCTATATTTTCTTTTTAAAATTTTTATTTGTGTTTTGTTTTTTCTCATTTCATTTTTTTTCTTATTTTTATTTTCTTTAATCGGTAATGATACCATCACATTATCTATATATATCGTCATGGTATCATTTTTATAATTTGTTTATTTATTTCCCTTTTTGTCCTTTTAACTACTTAATCTTATTTTTATTTTTTCTCTTTTGATATTTTTATTTTTTTAACAAAAATAAAAATAAAACACAAAGATAAAAATTTAGCTAACTACTTTTAGATTAACTAAAATTTTAAAAATAATAATATTAAATTCACTAATATCTTTTTACAAAACTACTCATTCCTTAATGATTCCATGTCAATATTTGATATGTTGTGATGATATCATTGAGAAATAAGTTGGTAGTATATGAATGGTTGTAAGAAACCTTAATGATACCATAGTAGTATATGAATATGTTGTTATGGTATCATTAAGGAATGAGTAGTTTTGTAAATAATGAATGAAGGAAACCTTAGTGCTACCACAACATTATATTCATATATGGTGATGGTATCATACATGATTTGAAGAGTGTTACAGATTATATAAAATAGTCCTTAATAATACCATGTCAGTATATGATATGTTGTGATGGTATCATTGAGAAATTCTAAATTCCTCCCTGAAGGACTGGTCAATAGTCAATGATACAATGGTATTGAGAAATGAGTTGGTTGTTCATGAATGAATATAAAAAATCTTAATGATATCATATCAATATATGATACCATCATGATATCATTAATGCATGAGTAGTTTTGTGAATGAAGGAATAAATGGTTTGCACTTTTGGACATTGAAGTAGTTTCTACGAGTCAACCTACGGACCGTAGAAAGCTCTACGGGCCATAGGAAGGCAGTCGTGGGAACTAAGTGGAGGGTTTGGAAATTTCAAGTCTCTGATGATGGTCTACAAGTGAACATGGCGAGTCGTAATAAGTCTTACGAGCCGTAGGAAGTGCCCCTAGAAATTGTTTGGACTTTGTGAAAATTTGAAATGGTTTCTGGGTTCTACGACCAGGTCCTATGGATTGTAGAAACATCCACGGTCCTTAGGAGGAGTTTCATGGAAGTATGACCTATTAATGAGCCCATTAACAGTTCTACAGTTTACCAGGACGATCCGTAGAAAGTCTTACGGATCATAGGTCCAACCGTAGACACTGTCCAATAATTTTTAATCAAGGGTGTTTTGGTCTTTTCTACCCATTCAACCTCTAAACTATGTCATTTTTACCCTATAACTACCCCTATAACCAATTTTACTCTTCAAAGCTTAGCACATTCCCTCTCATTCACTCAAACTCACAAATTCTCTCAGGGGTTTCTTTTCCAAATTCTCTCCGATGATCTTCAAGTCAAGTTAGGGTTTCATCAAGCTTAGAGGTCTCTTCCTCCATTGTTAGGGCTCTCATTACCAAGGTATGAGAGAATTCACCAATGGATCCCTTTCATCCATTGGGTTCCAAAGAAATTTCAATCTCCAATTTAATTTCACCCAAATTCTCTTAGGGTTTCATATGATTCTTCATGGGTTCAATTTATTGTGATTCAATTCCTTATATTTAATTTTATAATGCATGATTTAACTCAATTACATGATTTCTAATTATTTTCACATGAACCCATGTCTATGTCTATTTTATGAATATGAACTATGATTATGAATTTATGAATTTTGACTATGAATTTGTGCATGTTGTATGATATTGTTTCTATGACTATATGATTCTTTTAGGATAAGACGTCAATGATTTGAGAAACGTTTTCCTCACATATGAAGGAAATCATGATTTAGATGCTTAGATAGGTAAGTGTTTTAATGAATGAAGCTATGAAATCATGTTTTTGAAAGGAGCTAGTCTAATATGAATTTATAATTGGATTGGTAAGTTTTCATTGTTTTCCTTCCAAGTATTTTGACTATGATATGACTTTGACTTTGTCTATTTCGTTGGGATTTACTTAGCACCGAGAGGAATTTGAGATGGAGGTTCCCCTGTTAGTAGAGGTTGGGTCTTTAGAAGCAATCTCCTTGTCCCAAACTACGTATCCCTATAGGATTGTCTTAAATGGCCTAACTAGTGGATCCACCTTAGCAATGATGAATGATACGGAGTTCTACCTTGGCAAGTAGACTCTCTTTTTTCGATGTGAGGGTTACACACGATTTCATGTTATAGCTCACATGGTCTTATTGTCGGTTAACAGTCAATATCCTACAAATTAACTATGTTTTTTTTTCTCCAAAAGTCTTTTCAAAGTTTTCTATGGTTTTCAATATGCATTGAACCTGCTATGAATTATGATTTGTCTTTAAAGACTTTTACTACGTTTCACTTGGTCATACATATCGTTTTTAAAGTTCATCATATCATCATGCCTACATTTTATGCATTTTCCCATACTTAGTACGTTTATAGTACTAATGCATATTTGTGCCTATATTATCTCATCATATAGGGTCTGACGTACCTCCTTCTGGTCATGGATAGATCGGGACTGTTCCACTACAAATTGGATTGATGGGTCCTCATATTTCAAGGTCAAGGCCATCGAATGCTTTATTGCTTTTGATGTCATTTGAGTTTTCAGGTTTTGTTCGTGACGTAGGGGTTTTCTTAGTCATATCTATGGATAGAAGACTTCTGTCAGACTTAGTAGTATTCTTCGTATTCTCTTATGTACTTTATTGGTATCTTTTATGTCATCTTATGGGTTGAGACTTATATTGCCTATATTTCTCATTTATTGTGTTTCAGTACATCATGCTTATGTCAAGTGACTTGTTTAGGATCTCTTAGAGTCTTATTCACCATGTACATTGGATCGTGACAGACTTTGTATTCAGAGTGCTAGGTTTATAGAAAAGTCCTAGGATATGTCTAACAAGTCGCGTCGAGTAGAATCTTGTTCATAAGTGTGAAGCACACCACATTGATGAATAAGAGGCCACAAGAAGTTTAGGAAACTTCACTTCTTTCACCATTCTAAAGTCGTGTCATAGAGTTTATCTCTATAAAGGTCTTTCTCCTAACTCTTGTCTGATGTTTTTCAGGATATGCCTCCTCGAAGAGTTAATGCAAGAAAGAATGCGGGTAACAATGTGGAGCCTGAGGTTCCTTGAGTACCGGTCAATCCTTTGGTCGAGCAAGTGTCACATGCTGAGTTTCGAGCCGCTTTCCAAGTGTTGGCTCAAGCTATGACCGCCCTAGCTTGTAACCCCTCGGGTCCAAGGAGGTGACCTACGGTCTTGGTCCTCGGTTTTTCGACAGACCCACGGTCCGTAGGTGGTGTCGTGTCCCATTTTTCTCAAAATAAATTTTGTGCACGACCTAACGAATTTTTAAAAGAAGAGTCGCCACCTAACGAATTAAAAGCGCGTTAGGGCACCTATATAACCTAACTAAATATAATTAAAGCTCAACGAACCAGAGATCGGATAAGGGTTCAAATTACCTCGAGGGGAAGGTGTTAAGCATCCCTCGAGGTACACAAATGTGGGTCCCGGCCGTATCTCATACAATTTATGTAGGGGTTACAAGTAACAATTAAGGTCATTGTTTATTCATTTATTAACTATGTTATCTAGACTAAGTGATAAAGTAATTAAAACATTTAATACAAATAAAATTAAGAGATAAACAAGGAGATAGAAGATGGATAGGTAGATAGGCGAAAATCATTTTTATTTATTAAACTACCCCAATCAATTATGATTATAAACAAATAGAAAGGGGAAAAGGAAAAGGGAAACTACGAAACCTAAATCAACACTCTTCTACGGATCAGCGCTCGGCTTATTACTCGGAAGACAAAATCAGTGTTTTATCATTTTATGCTCGAGTCAACTTTCATCATCTCCATTAAAGGGCCTAACTATCCATACCCCACCTTCCACATGCATATCATCGTAGAAGGTGCCTAGCGTCCCCATTTAATGTCCAAGAGGCATTGGACTTCTATTAAGGTGATTTTAGATAAAAATAAAATATAAGTTCTTAATTAGGCCCTCTAAACATCAAGCAAGACACATTGGATGAGCACTTAGCACATAACTCTCAAATTGGCCTCTAGATTAGTTATTAGCATGCTTGAATATACAAATAAATAGTGAAAGGTCTCATGCCAAGTGTGTGAGTATACAACATACAAACAAGCGGCAATATAATGAGAAACAAAAGTATTTAAATTAACAATTAACTTAAAATGGAGCAGATTTTAGGAAACATGCGGCAAACAATTATTAATTGATTTTAAGTGGCAGGAAATGATTACGTTGCAAATATTATTTAACAGTGAGCAGAAAATTAATCAGAAATACACACATACTTCACTTTTACAAATTTAGAGTCTTTTAACATGCTGGAAATTACTATGACAAAAATCTGATATTCAGTCAATTTAACATGCTAACAATTATTCCAATCTTATAGGCATGATTTCTAATCAATTAGCATGCTGAAAAGTTACTAATATACTAAAATTTATTAAAACTTGATTAATTAACTAACAGGCTTAAGTACATAATGTTCATGATAAATAAAGGAGGCATCCAGGTCAGTTCTCTTCTTCCCTTTCTTTATGTGTGATGTTTTGCTCATTTTGGCTTCTGTTAATTGTTTGAACCTTGTGTATCTTATGAATTATTTCATGTGTGAATAACTGTGCTACGAACCTGCTTTTGTGCATTATATTTTTCTATATATTATCTCGCTTTCAGCAGGATTTTGAATAAAAGTTCGAGAGTCGAAGAGTCGCCACAGAAAGGGATATCGGATTAGAGCTTTTATTTCGTCTTTGTTTATTGTCTTTATTCAATTTTGTAATAATTTGTATAAAACTCTTAACTCTCTCTATATGAAATAACTTGGGGAATCGCCTAAAGGGGGAAGGAAATTACGTGCTAATTGTTTACTTACCGTAGTCTATTTGTGTTGGAAAGCATACCTATAGAACTGTGATTATTGCTTGTTTATATTTATCAATTCCACACTGTAAACTTGATTATGTTAATAACTAAGGAAAAGTGGTTTATTTTTTATATTTAATTAGCTATTTAAGTTCCTGCTTCATTATCTGTCACCATGCTTCTAAAACTAATCATTTGTGCGAATTTTATATTTTAAAAGCTTATCATTTAAATGCCATTATAATACTTTAATTGATTTGCCGGTTACCTTCTTAATTATGGTAATAGCAGTAAATAATGTATAGTTCCCGATATGTGTGTTCCTTATTATTTAATCTGATCCTTAACTCTTGTTGCAGAATAAAAAAAGGTTTTCTGTTGAATAATCTATAAATCAGAAATAAGTTAGAAAACATGTTTATAGTAGTTAAATAATGTTTTAACATATCAT
Source organism: Solanum etuberosum (assembly GCA_029582245.1). NCBI lineage: Eukaryota > Viridiplantae > Streptophyta > Magnoliopsida > Solanales > Solanaceae > Solanum > Solanum etuberosum. Next base: position 17,366 of record JAJONR010006902.1, read on the forward strand.
TTGGGTGTAGAAAATCATGCATATAGGCTTACACTAATTTATTTGATATTATATGAGTTAAACATTATGTTTAGGACTTGATCAGTGTTTTGAGTATGTTAATTATTTATATCTTTAAATAACTCCAGCATATTAATTAATCAGCGTAATTAATGAGCTTTATTAGTTGTGGTACATTAATGAGTTAATGTAAGTATGTGTTTTTTTTATCACCACGATTTGTTAACTTATCGGCCTTAATAATTATCGCATGTTAATCACTTAAATATCATGTCTATAGGCTCTTAATATTCCAGCATGTTAATATATCAAATTTTGAATGAATTTCAGCATGTTTACACTTGAAAACCATGCGTATAGGACTCAATTAATAAAACTAATATTAATTAATCAGTTTAAATAAATCATCATTTTCTAATAACTTAAGTTTGTTAGTTAATTAATCAAGTTTTAATAAATTTTAGTATATTAGTAACTTTTCAGCATGCTAATTGATTAGAAATCATGCATATAGGATTGAAATAAATTTTAGCATTTTAAATTGACTGAATATCAGAATTTTGTCATAGTAATTCCCACCATGTTAAAAGACTCTAACTTTGTAAAACTGAAGTATGTATGTATTTCTGATTAATTTTCTGCTCACTGTTAAATAATATCTTCAACGTAATCATTTCCTGCCACTTAAAAATAAATTAATAATTATTTGCCGCATGTTTCCTAAAATCTGCTCCATTTTAAGTTAATTGTTAATTTAAATAATTTTGTTTTCCATAATATTGCCGCCTGTTTGTATGTTGTATACTCACACACTTGGCATGAGACCTTTCTCTATTTATTTGTATATTCAAGCATGCTAATAACTAATCTAGAGGCCAATTTGAGAGTTATGTGTTAAGTGCTCGTCCAATGTATTTTGCTTGATGTTTAGAGGGCCTAATTAAGAAGTAATATTTTATTTTTTGTCTAAAATCACCTTAATAGAAGTCCAATGCTTCTTGGACATTAAGTGGGGACACTAGGCACCTTCTAGGATGCTATGCATGTGTAAGGTGGGGTAGGGGTAGTTAGGCCCTTTAGCGGAGATGATGAAAGTTGACTCGAGCATAAAATGACAAAACGCTGATTTTGTCTTCCGAATAATAAGTCGAGCGCTGATCCGTAGAACGGTGTTGATTTAGGTTTCTCAGTTCCCTTTTCCTTTTCCCTTTCTATTTGTTTATAATCATAATTGCTTGGGATAGTTTAATAAATAAAAATGGTTTTCACCTATCTATCTGTCCATCTTCTATCTCCTTGCTTATCTCTTAATTTTATTTGTATTAAATGTTCTAATCACTTTATCACTTAGTCTAGATAACTTAATAAATGAATAAATAGTGACTTTAATTGCTACTTGTAACCCTCATATAATTCATGAGACACGGTCAGAATCCACCTTTGTGGACCTCGAGGGATGCTTAATACCTTCCCCTCAAGGTAACTTGAACCTCATATAATTCATGATTTAGGGAAGGTGTTAAACATCCCTTGAGGTCCACAAAGGTGGGTTCCGATCGTATCTCATGAATTATATGGGGGTTACAAGTAGCAATTAAGGTCAATATTTATTCATCTATTAAGTTATCTAGACTAAATGATAAAGTGATTAGAATATTTAATACAAATAAAAATTAAGAGATAAGCAAGGAGATAGAAGATGGACAGGTAGATAGGCGAAAAATATTTTTATTTTTTAAACTACCCCAAGCAATTATTATTATAAACAAATAGAAAGGGGAAAAGGAAAAGGAAAACTACGAAATATAAGTTAATACCCTTCTACGGATAAGCGCTCAGCTTATTATTCGGAAGACGAAATCAGTATTTTGTCATTTTATGCTCGAGTCAACTTTCATCATCTCCGTTAAAGGGCCTAACTATCCCTACCCCACCTTCCACCTGCATAATGTCCTAGAAGGTGCCTAGCGTCCCACTTAAATGTCCTATAGGCATTGGACTTCTATTAAGGTGGTTTTAGACAAAAATAAAATATAAGCTCTTAATTAGGCCATCTAAACATCAATCAAAACACATTGGACGAGCATTTAGCACATAAGTCTCACATTGACCTCTAAATTTAGGTTGTTTAGCATGCTTGAAAACACAAGTAATTGTGAAAGGTCTTATGCGAAGCGTGTGGCATACAAACATACAAACAAGCATTATAACAATATAATAATTAATTTTAAAAGGGCATAGAAGTTATTAGAACATGCAGAAAATAGTCATCTAGAGCTGTAGCAGATCAGATTATCATTCATAAGCATGCTGAATATAATTCATTTACTATTTTAAGTGGTAAAATAATTAATCACAATTCAGAATTTAATCACGTTGAGCAGATTTTAATCAAGGCAGATTAGTTAAGCATGCATAATATTAAAAGCAGAGGTTGATTTAACTTGACAAATTATCTCAATAGGGCAGATTTTAAATTATAGCATGCAAATAATAGTTTATTAATTTTTATTTTAAATGGCAGAAAATCATTATGTTGCAGAAAATTATCAAGAACTAATCAAAAGTTCAGATTTATTTTAATTCCTCAACTCCATTTATCATGCAGAAATAAATGAATTCCTATAGACATAATTTCTACTCAATTAATTAGCATGCTGAAAGTTATTAACAAATAGAGTTTATTAAAACCTGACTAATTAGTTATCATGCTAAAGTTATTAGGATCTAAATTTAACATGCAACAATTATTAAAGTCTAGTTATTTTAAAACTAATTAACATACCTAAAGTTACTAAATTTGATTAGTTAAGCATGCTAATTATTATAAACATAACAGATTTATTCATTGAGTCCTATAGGCATGATTTCTAAGTGATAAGACATGCTAAAAGTTATTGAAACCAATTAATTATACTGATTAATTAACATGCTGAAAATTATAATTAGAGACTAAACATGATACTAACCCATTTATCTAGCTGAAAATAAAATAAAGAGCTTAGGGTCTATTATTTAAACATCATTTTTAAACGTACTGAGGTTTATTATTAACCTTATAAACATGATTTTCTAAACCAAAGATAGGATAAAATTAATTACGCCCCATATGCATGATTTCTGCGCCCAAATAATATGTGAAAAGCTCCTATAAGCATGGTATCTAATTCTTGCTTTTGATATTACTAAACGGAAAATTAAGGACCATGAATTGGAAGTCCGCAAACTATTGGGTGACTTGATCTTCCTCCTATTTGTTGCTTCCGATTGTTACATGATCATGGCCTTGCTGAAATTTTGGGATCCCGCAAGATTGATCTTCAAATTTTGAGACTTTGAGCTAACACCAACAATCAAAGAAATTGATGGATTTCTTGACCTTTCCTATCATAGGCGTCAAATGATTGTGCCTCACAAGCAATCACCGAAGAAGTTCTTGAAGAGTCTAGGGTTGAAACGTAATCTGAAATTAGATTGTTTAAATTCGGGATGGATCTAAACAATCTAATTTCAGATTACGTTTCAACCATAAACTCTTCAAGAACTTCTTCGGTGATTGCTTGTGAGGCACAATCATTTGACGCCTTTTATATGGAAGGTCAAGAAATCCATCAATTTTCTCGATTGTGTGTGTTAGCTCAAAGTCTCTAAATTTTAAGACCAATCTTGTGGGATCCCAAAATTCAGCAAGGTCATGATCATGTAACGATCGGGAGAAACAAATAGGAGGAAGGTCAAGACACCCAATAGTTTGCGGACTTTCAATTCATGGTCCTTCTTAATATTCCTCCACCATTTTTTCAGAAGATCGCTCACTTTCGCAATCATTTGCGTGTTGGTGAAATTGGGAGCAGCCATGACTCTGCAAACAAAATAATAAATAAATTCTAAACTTCATTTGGTATAGTTTGGCTTAAATTAATTATAGTGATCACATTGGCAGGTAATATGCAATTTATCTAAAAGGGTGTTGGGACCCTTTAGACGATAGAGTGACTACTAATAGTGTGAATTGGCACCAAGGGTCAAACCACCTAGGTTTATGCAACATGTATGACCTAATTAATATTTCTAAGAGTTGGGTAGACACAGACTTGAAGAGGTTCTATGCGAGAAGGCACATGATTCAACGGTAGTGAAACTATCCGCATCTGTCATGCATCAACCATCTCTCTAATATAGGGTGTTTGAAGAGAACTTTGTGAGATGTGCAATGACACAATATCAAGAGAAAAATAAAATAAAAGAAGGATCCCAATTAGAGAAAGTATGAGCGGAATGACAGTTATCAAAGCGGTAACATTTTGCATATAGATAGAAAGCATTAACACATAAACAGTTTAAGGAAAGCAGTAAATAAATAAATAAATGCATGAAGAAAATGAAATAAGCATGTAAACACATAAGAGAATTAAACAAATAAGGAAAGGGGACAAGGATTAAACATGAAAGTAATAAATAAGAGAAAAGAGAAATGATTTTAAACATGGAAGTAACATGTATAGTTCCCGATATGTGTTCCTTGTTATTTAATCTGATCCTTGACTCTTGCATAGTAAAAAAATGGTTTTCAGTTGAATAATCTATATATCAAAAATAAGTTAGATACCATGTTTATAGTAGTTAAATAATGTTTTAACATATCATTCGGGTGTAGAAAATCATGCATATAGGTTTACACTAATTTATTTGGTATTATATGAGTTAGACATTATGTTTAGGACTTGATCAGTGTTTTCAACATGTTAATTATTTATATCTTTAAATAACTCCAGCATATTAATTAATCAGCGTAATTAATGAGCTTTATTAGTTCTGGTACATTAATGAATTAATGTAAGTATATATTTTTTTATCACCGCAACTTGTTAACTAATCGGTCTTAATAATTATCGCATGTTAATAACTTAGATATCATGTCTATAGGCTCTTAATATTCCAGCATGTTAATATATCAAGTTTTGAATGAATTTGTTTACACTTAAAAACCATGCCTATAGGACTCAATTAATAAAACTAATGTTAATTAATCAGTTTAAATAAATCAACATTTTTCTAATAACTTAAGCCTATTATTTAATTAATCAAGTTTTGAAAATTTTTAGTATATTAGTAACTTTTCAGCATGCTAATTGATTAGAAATCATGGCTATAGGATTGGAATAATTTTTAGCATGTTAAATTGACTGAATATCAAATTTTTGTCATAGTAATTTCCAGATGTTAAAAGACTCTAAATTTGTAAAGCTGAAGTATGTGTGTATTTCTGATTAGTTTTCTACTCACTGTTAAATAATATCTGAAACATAATCATTTCCTGCCACTTAAAATTAATTAATAATTATTTACCGCATGTTTCCTAAAATCTGCTCCATTTTAAGTTAATTGTTAATTTAAATAGTTTTGTTTCCTATAATATTGTCGCCTTATTATATGTTCTATACTCACACACTTGGTATGAGACCTTTCACTATTTATTTCTATATTCCAGCATGCTAATAACTAATCTAGAGGTTTGAGAGTTATGTGCTAGTGCTCGTCCAATGTGTTTTGGTTGTTGTTTAGAGGGCCTAATTAGAAACTTATATTTTATTTTTGTGTAAAACCACCTTAATAGAAGTCTAATGCCTCTTGAACATTAAGTGGGGGATGCTAGGCACCTTCTAGGATGCTATGCATGTGGATGGTGGGGTAGGGTAGTTAGGCCCTTTAACAGAGATGATGAAAGTTGACTCGAGCATAAAACAACAAAATACTGATTTTGTCTTCCGAATAATAAATCAAGCGCTGATCCGTTGAAGGGTGTTGATTTAGGTTTCGTAGTTTCCCTTTTCCCTTTCCCCTTTCTATTTGTTTATAATCATAATTGCTTGGGGTAGTTTAATAAATAAAAATGGTTTTCGCCTATCTACTTGTCCATCTTCTATCTCCTTGCTTATATCTTAATTTTTTTGGTATTAAATGTTCTAATTACTTAATCACATAGTCTATATAACTTAGTTAATAAATGAATAAACAATGACCTTAATTTCTACTTGTAACCCCCATATAAATTGTAACAAATACGGCTGCGACCCACATTTGTGGAACTCGAGGGATGCTTAACACCTTCCCCTCGAGGTAATTTGAACCCTTACCCGATCTTTGATTCTCTTACCTTTAATTAGATTTAGTTAGGTTAGATAGGTGCCCTAACGCACCTTTAATTCGTTAGGTGACGACTCTTCTTTTAAAATAAACCTAAAAGAGTTGTTAGGTTGTGCACAAAACCCGTTTTGAAAAAAATGGGGCGCGACAAATTTTTTCCATAGAGGCGTGATTTGGTCTTCCGATTATTAATTATGTATATTACCATGCTTAATTTAATATAATTGGCTAGACTCCTCTTTCTGCCTATGGTAAGTCTAAATTAATAAATAAAGTGCGTATTATTTTGTGCTGATTTAATATAACATTAATTGATATGTTGTTGTAAATTGATCCCTCCTTCCTTAATTATTGTTCTAGACAGATCCATATTTGTTTACTTTGACTTGTGCGATTATTGCTTTCCTTTTAATATGTTCCTGTTGGTGCTTACATTATTAACTCTTAGTAATTAATATTCCTTACCTTATTTATTGGTAAAACAAATTCTTACTTTTATATTTGGAAAATAGTATCCGTGATTGTGCTTTCCATCTGTTAAGAAAAATCAAATCCCCCTTAATTATTTTTATTTATTCTTCGCCTTGTTGTTGTGCTCCTCATTCACTATAAAAGAAGACCCCTACTTTCATTATTTGCTCACGCTTACATACTGAAATTCACTTGAATACTAAAATAAAACATTCTTTGTTCTCAAAAAAGAAGAAATTTCTTGCAAACATTCAAAGTGATTTCTTTGTTGTGTTGCTGTTCGGTTGAATTTCTGCTAATACTTCAGTGCTGACTAATTTAACTGCTTAACCGATTAGTTATCTTTATGTATTTTGAATTTTCTATTTTGCATCATGGTTTATTTATTTTATGCATAAGTGCATAATGTTCATAATAAATAAAGGAGGCATCCGGGTCAGTTTTCTTCTTCCCTTCCTTTATGTGTAATGTTTTGCTTATTTTGACTTCTGTTAACTGTTTGAACATTGTGTCTATCCTCTGAATTATTTCATGTGTGAATAACTGTGCTACGAACCTGCTTTTGTTCATTATATTTATCTATATATTATCTCGCTTCCAGTAGAGTCACCTTTCTGTCGCGCTCCATTTTTCTTTAAACGGGTTTTGTGCACGACCTAACAACTGTTGTAGGTTTGTTTAAAAGAAGAGTCACCACCTAACGAATTAAGGTACGTTAGGGCACCGATCTAACCTAACTAAATGTAACGACCTATTTCCGTCGTTATGGAAATGCCAATGGGAAAAAAATTTGGGTCAGAAAACTTTTGAGTAGTAACTTGAAAATTTCTCACCTAGGCCAGACTTAGATGAAATCTGAGTCAGGTAAGGTCTAGAGAAATCTGGTAATGGATGGGGGATTTAATTATGAGTTTGATCACATTAGTGGATAGCCAAGACGTTAAGGAGCCTGTACGGCTTTACGGAATCGAATTCGGGCGAGTAGAACTCCTGAAACTGATCTTGGCGTGAAAGGGTAGTTTTAGAACGTCAAGGGTTGAAGGTGCGTTGCGAAATGGGAGCTTGGAACTCAAATTTCAAGTTTCTGTCTCCGTGCAAGCCGCCGGAGCAGGATTAATCCCGCCAGGGCGGGGTGGCTGTGGTGGGACAGTCGCGATTTAAATCCGGAAAAAACCTCAAAAATATTATTTTCTGTAAAACTTCATTCTTAAGAGCTAAGGGACGACCCAGGACAATTTCTTGTCAGATTTCCACGAATTCTAGCCCTAAAGCTAAGATAATTACTCCCCTTATCCATATTTCGATTCTTCGAACTTAGAATCTTAGGTAATTATCATTGGAGAAGGGTTTTGGCCTAAAGTTAATGGTGGAAAAAGCCCTAGTTAAGCATTAGGATCTTGGATTTAGCCTTGGGTTGATAATTTTATTATAATCCGGGTATATTAAACCTTGTTTAGTGATCCTTGCATTAATTGCTTGTTTTAGATCAAGAACGAGCTGAAAGACTCCGAAAAGGAAAGTCTCACGTGTCTTAAGAGTATTGAGGCTTGGTTTCGAGGTAGGTGATGGTTCGATTTCCTGTTGTGTGATATATGTCGGTTAATTGCTTTATTGTATGCATGCATGTACGTGAATATGGAAATGTGAATCGAATCTAATGAAATGATTATGTTCGAACAATTACATGCCCTGAACCTGTTACTTGACTGTGTGACTATATGCACTGTTCATTATGGGTGTGATTGTGACTGTGGTTGTGTTGACTGGACCAGGTGTCACTTTCCTACACATACATTAGATTTGGTGTCACGTTCCGACACATATATTGGATCAGGTGTCATGTTCCGACACATGTATACTGGATTAGGTGTCACGTTACGACACACTAACAATTTGGGTGTGGGTTCTATGAGAGGACCATATGTGATTATTACGTTCATATCTACCTGTCATTAATATTGGGAAATTGCATGTTGCTCTTAAATGATAATTGAATTATGCATTCTGTGTATGTGTGTTTACTATGTTGTAATTACATTCTTATATTTCGCTGATCGGAGTAGCCACGCGATCCTACCAATACACTGTGGTTTCGTGTACTGATACTACACTTGCTCTTTTTTTGTTGAGTACAGGGCATCTTCAGGTGGCTACTGACAGACCTCAGCTAGGAGATCATTAACCGAGACCGGATTCGAGGGTGAGCCAGTTCTTTCAGGCTGCCTTGAATCCATCTTTAGTTTAGTCCAATCTTTTTCAGACTAAGACTAGATGTTCAGACATTTTACTTATGTTTAGTTTTCAGGGGTTGCACCCCCTTTTCTTAGACTTGTTGAATTATAGAATTTTGGTACAATGACTTTCAGGTTCTAGGGTTTGAAATTCCGCGAGGGTCATGTTTGGTTAAACTTTCAGAGTTTATGGGAACTCATTATTTAGTCCATCATTTAAACCGGCTTCCGTATCTTTAAATGCTTTAGTTTCTTAGAGTTCCTTAGTCGGGTTGTAGTAGTGGTTCTCCCACCGGAGGGTTAGTGTGGGTGCCAATCACGGTGGTCTGGGTCGTGACAAAGTTGGTATCAGAGCCCTAGGTTCATTGATATCATTGTACCAAAATGAGTCTAGTAGAGTCTTACAAAACGGTACAAAAATGTCTATACTTTTCTTCGAGAGGCTATATGACTTTAGGAAATCTCTCTATCTTCTTCTGCTTTCGTTCTATTACTTGATTCCAATTGGTATCTGGTGATCCAAATTGGTATCTAATCTCTTTCACTCTTCTGTCCGAGGAAGGGTAGCACCTGCCAGGGGTGAAGCCCCAGTTGAGAATGTTCCCAGAGAAGACTCCCCTCCTGCATCCCAAGAAGAGGTGAAAGAGAATGTGGATATTGAAGACGAGGAGGATGTTGGACCAGAGGAGGATGCACGAGCTGAGACTACAGGTCTTCCTCCCTTAGACCCAGTGATAGCTCAGTAGATCATGACTTTTCTGAGTGGGTTGGTCAGCTCTGGAGTCCTTCCCATAGTGCAAGCGGCTCAACCTCCAGTCAACCGCCCCATTGATGCTACTGTTCCGAAGGTAGATGGAGCATTAGGCACTGATGCCTTTTTCTGTCCCTTATTGGGTCCGGGGATGACTGGTACTGAGCATAAAATGTTGACTAAGTTTCTGAAGCTGAAGCCACCTATGTTCCATGGTTCTGAGAGTGAGGACACCTATGGGTTCATTCTGGATTGCTATGAGAGGCTTCACAAGTTAGACATTGTACATCAGCATGGAGTAGAGTTTGTGACCTTCTATCTTCATGGTGAGGCTAAGTAGTGGTGGAGGGCCTACATGGAATGCAGATCGTCAGTCTTGCCCCCACTCAGTTGAAAGCAGTTCCATGCTTTGTTTCTGGAGAAGTATGTGCCCCGGACTTTGAGGGATCGCGAGAAGGATGAGTTAATGGCTGTAGCTGCTTATGAGGCTAAGTTCCATGCCTTGTCCAGATATACTACATTGCTGGTGACTACAGAAGAGGAAATCAACGAGGCCGTAGAGGTCGGGGAAATGGTAACGCAGGTAGAGGAGCAGTGCAGCCAGGCAAGGAGGTTGTCCGTCAAGATGACATGGATCAGTTTTATGCCAAGACCGAGGTTGATGTGTCTGATGCAGTGATCACGGGTACTATTTCTGTCTATGACCGGATGGCTACTATTTTGTTGGATCCGGGTTCTACTTATTCATATATGTCAGTTCAGTTTGCCTTGGGATTTGATGCGATTTGTGATGTGCATGATGCCCCTATCGATGTTTCTACCCCAGTTGGAGAGTCTGTCATAGTCACATATATATATTGTGCTTGTCCTGTTCTGTTTATGGGTTTTCAGACTTTGGCTGATTTGGTTATTCTGGATATGACAGACTTTGATATAATCTTAGCCATGACTTGGTTGTCCCCCTATTATTTTGTGCTTAATTGTAATGCTAAGTCGGTGACTCTAGAAATCCTGGGTAGGGAAAGGTTAGAGTGGGAAGGGGTGTACAAGCACAAGCCAGCTAAGGTCATATCTTTCGTTCGGGCTAGGAAACTGGTGGGGCAGGGGTGTATGGCGTATTTAGCACCATATTCGGGATGTTGATGCTGAGTCTCCCTCTATTGAGCCTATTCTGGTAGTGTCTAAATTCAAGGACGTGTTTTCTACTGATTTGCCTGGTATGCCTCCAGATAGGGATATAGATTTCTGCATTGACTTGGAGCCAGGCACTCGTCCCATCTCCATTCCTCCTTATCGCATGGCTCCGGCAGAATTGAGAGAGCTTAAAGCTCAAATCCAGGTTCTTCTTAATAAAGGTTTCATCCGTCCTAGTGCTTCCCCGTGGGATTCTCTTGTCTTGTTTGTTAAGAAGAAAGATGGAAGTATGAGGATGTGCATAGACTATCGACAGTTGAATAGGGTCACCATCTGGAATAAGTATCCGTTGCCTCAGATAGATGATCTCTTTGACCAGTTGCAGGGTGCATCAGTTTTCTCTAAAATTGACCTAAGGTCTGGTTATCATCAGTTAAAGATTAGGCCCGAGGATGTACCCAAAATGACATTTAGGACCTGCTATGGGCACTATGAGTTCTTAGTGATGTCGTTTGGGTTGACCAATGCGCCTGCAACCTTCATGAGTTTGATGAATGGTGTGTTCAAACCATTCCTGGATTCATTTGTTATCGTCTTTATTGATGACATTTTGGTTTAATCGAAGATTAAGGAAGAGCATGCCGATCATCTTCAGATTGTTTTGGGTGTCCTTGGAAAAGAGAAGTTGTATGCAAAATTTTCCAAGTGTAAGTTCTGGTTGACTTCAGTTGCCTTTTTGGGGCATGTGGTTTCAAGGGAAGGGGTAATCGTAGATCCCCAAAAGATCGAAGCGGTCAAGAACTAGGTCCGGCCTAGCTTTGTGACAGAAGTTAGGAGTTTCGTGTGACTCGCCAGCTACTACCAGCAGTTTGTGAAAAATTTTGTTTCTATCGCCACGCATTTGACAAGGCTGACCCAAAAGGAGGTGCCTTTCGAGTGGACTAACAAATGTGTAGAGAGCTTCCAAAAGCTCAAGACTCTTTTGACCACAACACCTATTCTGGCACTGCCGGTGAAAGGTAAAGATTTCACTATTTATTGTGATGCTTTACATTCGGGTTTGGGTCATGTGTTGATGCAGGATAAGAATGTCATAGCTTATGCATCGCGGCAACTGAAGGTGCATGAGAGAAACTACCCGACAAATGATTTGGAGTTGGCAGCGGTAGTGTTTGCTCTCAAGATCTGGGGGCATTACCTTTATGGTGTCAAGTGTGAGGTGTTTACTGACCATAGTAGTCTACAACATGTATTCATTCAGAAGGACCTGAATCTGAGACAAAAAAAGTGGATGGAGTTACTCAAGGATTATGATGTTACCATCCAGTATCATCCGGGTAAGGCTAAAGTGGTGGCAGACGCATTAAGTCGGAAGACGGTGAGTATGGGTATTCTAGCTTGCTTGGGTGTGTCCAAGCGACCTTTGGCCAAGGAGATTCAAACCTTGGAGTCTAAGTTCATGCAGTTGGGCATCTCAGAGAAAGGTGGGGTGTTAGCCAGCGTTGAGGTTAGGCCCACATTCAATAAGGAGATCAAGGCCAAGCAGTTTGAGGATGAGAGTTTGAATGAACTTAGTAAGAAGACAGTGTCTGGAAAGGCACAAGAGGCAGCTCTAGATGCGGGTGGTGTGCTCAGTTTTAAGGGAAGAATTTGTGTTCCCCGAGTGGATGACTTGATTCAGAAGATGTTGACAGAATCCCATGGTTCACGATATTCCATTCATCCGGGTGTGACCAAGATGTACCAAGATTTGAAACAACTTTATTGGTGGTCTGGCTTGAAGAAAGACATAGCTGAGTTTGTGGCTAAGTGCCAAAACTGTCAGCAGGTAAAGTATGAGCACCAAAGGCCTGCAGGTTTGCTTCAGCGAATGCCAATTCCTGAATGGAAGAGGGAAATGATAGCTATGGATTTCGTGGTTGGTCTTCCCAAGACCTCTGGGAAGTTTGACTCCATTTGGGTGGTGTTTGACAGACTGACTAAGTCAGCCCATTTTATTCCAGTCAGAGTAGACTATATTGCTCAGCAGTTGGCTAAGGTTAATGTGAATGAGATAGTGAGGCTGCATGGGGTGACCCTTTCCATCATCTCGGACCGCAGTACGCAGTTCACATCCAAGTTTTGGAGAAAATTGCATGAGCAGTTGGGCACTCAACTCACTTTTACCACATCCTTTCATCCACAGACAGACGGAGAGTCAAAGAGAACTATTCAAGTATTAGAGGACATGTTGAGGGCATGTGTGATTAACTTTGGAGGGCATTGGGATAAGTTTCCTCCTTTGTGTGAGTTCTCCTATAACAACAATTCCACTCCAGCATTGACATGGCACCGTTCGAGGCACTTTATGGGAGGGGATGTAGATCACCCATAGGGTGGTTTGAGGCTGGAGATGTGAAATCTTTGGGGGTTGATTTGGTGAAAGATGCTCAGGATAAGGTGAGAAGCATCCAAGCTAAACTTCTAGCAGCCTAGAGTCGACAGAAAAAAGTATGCAGACCGTAAGGTAAGGGACATGACATTTCAGGCTGGTGAGCAAGTTCTTCTAAAAGTGTCACCCATAAAGGGGGTGATGAGATTCGGTAAGAAGGGCAAGCTTAGTCCTCGATACATCGGACCATTTGAGATTCTTGACTGTGTAGGGCTAGTGGCTTATAGGTTGGCTTTACCGCCTAGCCTATCGGGAGTCCATCCAGTGTTCCATGTGTCAATGTTGAAGAAGTATCATGGGGATGGAGATTACATCATAAAGTGGGACTCAGTTTTGTTAGACAAAGAGCTTCAGTATGAGGAGGAACCAGTTGTAATTATTGATCGCGATGTCCGAAAGCTGAGGACCAAGGAGATAAAGTCTGTGAAAGTTCAATGGAAGCATCGTCCGATTGAGGAAGCTACTTGGGAAACTGAGAAGGACATGCGAGACAAGTATCCCAAGTTGTTCGATGATTTAGGTACTACTCTACTCTTGCCTTAGCTAGTTCTCCTAGTTTATCACTCAGGGACTAGTGATGGGTAAATTGATATCTATTGTAACGACCTGTTCCCGTCGTTATGAAAAAGTCAATGGGGAAAAAATTTGGGCCAGAAAACTTCTGAGTAGTAACTTGGAAATTTCTCGTCTAGGGAAATCTGGTAATGGATGGGGGATTTAATTATGAGTTTGATCACATGAGTGGATAGCCAAGACGTTAAGTAGCCTTTACGACTTTACGGAATTGAATTCAGTGAGTAGAACTCCCGAAATGGATCTTGGCGTGAAAGGGTAGTTTTATAACGTCAAAGGTTGAAGGTGTGTTGCGAAATGGGAGCTTGAAACTCAAATTCTGAGTTTCTGTCTTCGTGCAAGCCGCCGGGGCGGTATTAATTCCGCTAGGGTGAGGCCGCTATGGCGGGATGTGTCCTGCTGTGGCGGGACAATCGCGACTTCAATCAGGTGAAAACCCCAAAAATGTTATTTTCTGTAAAACTTTGTTCTTAAGAGCTAAGGGATGACCCAGGGAAGTTCCTTGTCAGATTTCCATGAATTTTAGCGCTAAAGGTAAGATAATTACTCCCCTAATCCGTATTTCGATTCTTAAAACTTAGAATCTTGGGGTAATTATCATTGGGGAAGGGTTTTGGCCTGAAGTTAATGATGGGAAAAGCCCTAGTTTAGCATTAGGATCTTTGGTTGATTATTTTGTTATAATCATGGTAAATTAGACATTGTTTAGTAATCCTTGCATTAATTATTTGTTTTAGATCAAGAACGAGCTGAAAGACTCCAAAAAGGGAAGGCTCACGTGTCTTAGGAGTATTCAGGTTTGGTTTCATGGTAGGTGATGGTTCAATTTCCTGTTGTGTGATATATACCGGTTAATTGCTTCATTGTATGCATGCATGTATGTGAATAGGGAAATGTGAATCGAATCTAATGAAATGATTATGTGCGAACAATTACATGCCCTGAACCTGTTACTTGACTGTGTGACTATATGCACTGTTCATTATGGGTGTGATTGTGACTGTGGTTGTGCTTACTGGACTGGGTGTCCTGTTCTGACACATACATTGGACCGGGTGTCACGTTCTGACACATATATTGCATCAGGTGTCACGTTCCGACACATGTATACTGGATCGGGTGTCACCTTCCGACACACTAAAAGTTTGGGTGTGGGTTCCATGAGAGGACCACTTGTGATTATTACATTCATATCTACCTGTCATTGATATTGGGAAATTGCATGTTGCTCCAAATTGATAATTGAATTATGCATTCTGTGTATGTGTGTTTACTGTGTTGTAATTACTTGCTTATATTTCACTGACTGGAGTAGCCGCGTGATCCTACCAGTACATTGTGGTTTCGTGTACTGATACTGCACTTTGTCTTTCTTTGTTGAGTACAGGGCATCTTCAGGCGGCTACTGACAGACCTCAGCTAGGAGATCATTGACCGATACCGGATTCGAGGGTGAGCCAGTTCTCTCAGGCTGCCTTGGATCCATCTTTAGTTTAGCCCAATCTTTTCGGACTCAGACTAGATGTTCAGACATTTTACTTATGTTTAGTTTTCAGGGGCTGCACCCCCTTTTTCTTAGACTTGTTGAATTATAGAGTTTTGGTACAATGACTTTCAGGTTCTAGTGGTTGAATTTCCGCAAGGGTCATGTTTGGTTATTTGGTTAAACTTTCGGAGTTTATGGGAACTCATTATTTAGTTCGTCATTTAAATCTGCTTCCTTATCTTTAAATGCTTTATTTCTTAGAGTTTCTTATTCAGGTTGTAGTAGTGGTTCTTCCACCGGGGGTTAGTGTGGGTGCCAATCACGGCGGTCTGGGTCGTGACACTAAATCTAATTAAAGTCTGCGAACTAGAGATCGGATAAGGGTTCAAGTTAACTCAAGGGGAAGGTGTTAAGCATCCCTCGAGGTCCACAAAGGTGAGTCTCGGCCGTATATCATGAATTATATGGGGGTTACAAGTAGCAATTAATGCCACTATTTATTCATTTATTATGTTATCAAGACTAAATGATAAAGCGTATAGAACATTTAATATAAATAAAAATTAAGAGATAAGCGAGGAGATAGAAGATGGACAGGTAGATAGGCGAAAATCATTTTATTTATTAAACTATCCCAAGCAATTATATTATAAAAAATAGAAAAGGGAAAAGGAAAAGGGAACCTACAAAACTTAAGTTAATACCCTTCTACGGATCAGCTCTCGGCTTATTATTTAGAAGGCAAATTCAGTGTTTTGTCATTTTATGCTCGAGTCAACTTCTATCATCTCTGTTAAAGGGCCTAGCTACCCCTACCCCACCATCCACATTCATAGCATCCTAGAGGGTTCCTAGCGTCCCCACTTAAATGTCCAAGAGGCATTGGACTTCTATTAAGGTGGTTTTAGACAAACCTAAAACCATCTAAAGCAACAAATTTCTACTAAAATATTCATTTATTAAGTTAACTAGACTAAATGATATATTAAAAAAAGAAGGTGGCGACTCTTCTTTTAAACAAAACTAAATGAGTTGTTAGATCGTGCACAAAATCCGTTTTGAGAAAAATAGAGCGCGACATAATGGCGACTCTGCTGAAAGTGAGATAATATATAGACAAATATAATGCACAAAAGCAGTTTCGTAGCACTGTTATTCACACATGAAATAATTCAGAAGACACACACAAGGTTCAAACAATTAACAGAAGCCAAAATGAGAAAAACATCACACATAAAGAAAGGGAAGAAGAGAACTGACCTGGATGTCTCCTTTATTTATTATAAACATTATGCACTTAAGCATAAAATAAATAAACAATGATGCAAAACAAAAATTTCAAAATACATAAAGAAAACTAACCGGTTAAGCAGTTAAATTAGTCAGCAATGAAGTATTAGCAGAAATTCAAACGAAACAACAACACAACATAGAAAGCACTTTGAATGTTTGCAAGAAATTTCTTTTTTTTTTGACAACAAAGAATGCTTTTTTTTAGTGTTGAAGTGAGTTTCAGTGTGTAAGCGTGAGAAAATAATGAAAGGAGGGGTCTTCTTTTATAGTGAATGAGAAGCACAACAATAAGAAAAAGAATAAATATAAATAATTAAGGGGGATTTGGTTTTCCTTAACAGATGGGAAGCACAACCACATATACTATTTTCCAAATATAAAAGTAAGAATGTGTTTTACCAAAAAACAAAATAAGGAATATGAATTACTAAAAGTTAATAATGTAAGAACCAACATGAACATATTAAAAGGAAAGTAATAATCGCACAAGTCAAAGTAAACAAATAAGGATCTATCTAAAACAATAATTAACGTAGGAGGGATCAATTTACAGCAACCTATCAATTAATGTTATATAAAATCAGCACAAAATAATATGCAATTTAGTTATTAATTTAGACTTACCATAGGAAGAAAGAGGAGGCTAGCCAATTATATTAAATTAAGCATGGGCAAAATAAATAATTAATAATCTAAAGACTAAATCACGCCTCAATAGCAAAGCTAATCTTGAACAAGTAAAATAATCGATTCAGCAATTAAGGAATTAGTCAAATGCTAATTTAGACAAATATGAGAAAAATTAAGGGATTGATATATTTACACACATATTAAGGCGTCATTTATGTTAAAATCAACAAATAAATCAAATTGATTAGAAGCATTTATTTCAATAATCAAGAAAGGTTAAATAATTTTTTTAGGGAAAAAACAAATATGGATCTCAATTAATTATGGCTAAATCATGGTTTACAAGGAAGAAATCAGTCAAGGTAATTCACGAAACAATAACTCTACTATATATAAACGAAGAAAAATATGAAAACCCATCGGTTAGGGATTATAACCTGCATACCGAATCAACAATCTTCACAATTTGAACCCAGGCAGATCACAATAGAAGCAATAAACACGAATTTTGAACATAACGTTTTTTCATTTCTATTTGTTTATAATAATAATTGCTTGGGGTAGTTTAATAAATAAAAATGATTTTCGCCTATCTACCTGTCCATTTTCTATCTCCTTGCTTATCACTTAATTTTTTTGTATTAAATGTTCTAATCACTTTCTCATTTAGTCTAGATAACTTAATAAATGAATAAATAGTGACCTTCATTTCTACTTGTAACCCCCATATAATTCATGAGATACGGCCACCCACCTTTATGGACATCGAGGTAACTTGAACCCTTACTCGATCTCTGGTTCGCAGAATTTAATTAGATTCAGTTAGGTTAGATAGGTGCCCTAACGCGCCTTAATTCGTTAGGCGACGACTCTTCTCTTAAATAAACCTAAAAGAGTTGTTAGGTCGTACACAAAATCCGTTTTGAGAAAAATGGGGCGCGGCAGAATGACGACTCTGCTGGAAGCAAGATAATATATAGTCAAATAGAATGCACAAAAGTAGGTTCGTAGTACAGTTGTTTATACATGAAATAATTCAGAGGACACACACAAGGTTCAAACAATTAACAGAAGCCAAATTGAGCAAAACATCACACATAAAATAAGGGAAGAAGAGACCTCAACCTCTGGTCTGACGTGCTGAATCTCTAGATGGAGCAGCTGAATAAGAATGTTAGGGTCCAGAGTAAATCTGTAGAGGACAGTTTCGCATCAAATAGCCTTGATCCTCACAAGTATAACAAGACCTCGACACGGATAACTGCTGCTACAAACCAGATGAGCTACCATGACCACCTTGGTTAGAACCATAAAATCCTCGAGATCACAGCCCACTCTCAACGGATGGCATAGATGCATGAACCGACCCATGGCGCTGAAAGGAGATACCACCTATATGCAAACCTCTGCCTCCAGATGAGGCAGTAGAAAACTAACCAGATGGTCGAGCCTTCTTGGGCTCCCCAAATTCTTCAAAAACCACCAACTCTGCCTCTTTGGTGGTGCTCACAATGGACTCGATGGAAGCCCCCTTTCTGGCTGCTCTGAACACACACGACCTGATGGAGAAAGTCAACTCTCTCATGGACCTAAGGACTCACTCTTCCTCATCCTGAACAATAGTCATAACATGCCTAGAAAGCTCACAGAAATTGTCCTCATACTCGGTCACGGACAAACTGCCCTTTCTCAAGTCCTCAAACCTTAGTCGACTCTCCTCTCTCACACTCCAAAGAATGAAGTGGTCCTAGAAAGCTCTAGAGAACACGTCCCACTCTACATGGGGAGATCCAACTGGTCTAGATCTCACAAAAGTCCTCCACCACTCTCCGGTGCTTCCATAAAATTGAAGTGCAACAAATCTAACACCACGAGCATCCATCATACCCACTTTCTCAAGCATCTCATGGCACAAAGTCAAGAACTCATGAGCATCCTCACTCTTACCACCTTGAAACTAGGGTGGTTTCATCTTCTAAAACCTCTCTTAACACTGTTGATCAGCCACTGTCAAAATAACTCCAGGAGCAATCTGTGCACCAAAAACCAGTGAAGGAACAACTGGTGGTTGACCCACCTGATCAAGGATAACCGGAGCCATATGATGCTGACTTGGGGTCTGCGCCCCTACCCTCGTCTGAGAACCCTGTGGTGTACATGTCACACCTTCTGAGGGAAGTTCTCTAACACACCCAACATCTTTAACAAAGTATCCTGAAAAAGTGGTTGGAGAGACCCCAACAATCTCTGAAACAATGGTTCAAGAGTGAAGTTTTGCAGAAAATAACGATTTTGGAATTTTTCTCTGATTTAAGTCGCGCCTGTCCCGCCATAGCGGAACCCAACCCGCCACAGTGGCCCCGTCCTGGCGGAACTAACCCCACCCTAGCGGCTTGCACGGAGACAAAAGTCAGAATTAGAGTTCCAAGCTCTCATTTCCCACCACACCTTCAACTCTTGACGTTCAAAAACTACCCCTTCACACCAAGATCAATTTCGGGAGTTCTACTCACCCGAATTTGATTCCGTAAAGTCGTACAGGCTCCTTAACGTCTTGGTTATCCACTCATGTGATCAAATTCATAATCAAACCCCCCATTTATTACCAGACTTCCCTAGACCTCACCTGACTTAGATTTCGTCCAAGTATGGCCTAGGCTAGAAATTTCCAAGTCACTACTCAAAAGTTTTCTGGCCCAATTTCTTTTCCCATTGGCTTTTCCCTAACGATGGGAAAAAGTGGTTACAATAGATACCAATTTACCCATCACTTATCCCCGAGTGATAAACTAGGAAAAACTGGCTAAAGTAAGAGTAGAGTAGTATCTGAATCGTCGAATAGCTGGGGATACTTGTCTCGCATGTACACACAGAACACTGAATGGACTCCAGATAGGCTAGGCGGTAAATCCAACCTATAAGCCACTGGCCCTACACAATAAAGAATCTCAAATGGCCCAATGTATTGAGGACTAGCTTGCCCTTCTTGCCCAATCTCATCACCCCCTTTATGGGTGACACCTTAAAAAGAACTTTCTCACCAGCCTGAAACTCCATGTCCCTTACCTTATGGTCTGCATACTTTTTCTGTCAACTCAGGACTGCTAGAAGCTTAGCTTGGATGCTTCTCACCTTATCCTGAGCATCTTTCACCAAATCAATCCCCAAAGGTTTCACATCTCCAGCCTCAAACCAACCAATTGAATACCTACACATCATCCCATACAATGCCTCAAATGAAGTCATCTCAATACTCGAGTGATAAATTTTGTTGTATGTAAACTTAACTAACAACAAAAGCTATTCCCAATAACCACCAAGTTGATCGTACACACGTATGCAACATGTTATCAAGGACCTTGACACAATCATCAGGACGAATCCTTTCTCACATAACCATGATAAAATCCTAAATCAATACTCGCTACAATTAGAGATGAACCTGAACCAACCAACACACACTCATATTACCCAAACAATCACAGTTCTTATCAACATCTCCATCTCACAACATAAGTTTCCATGAGCTTAAGTTATAAAAAATTGATCTTTCGACATCAAATACTCATCGAGGGATATGTCCAAGCATACAAACCTTCTAACAACACTATCGAAATACTAGATTAGTAATTGTGATTGTAGATTACCCTTAAGAATAGTAGAATTGGACCAAATGATCCCCACATTCAACCACACACATAATCGATACATGACCTCGATGACTAGATAAATATTAAGATTGTCGGACAACCATAAATACACATGGTAGCTCTTCTATAAATTCTCATAAACAAGGTGGTACATGTAGAACCACTGGAATACTTTAACAACTCCAAGACAACACCAAATATGTCATCTGAAATAACCAAGTATTCACAATCATCCCACTCAACCAAGAGAATATTGCAGGATCGATACACCCGATCCACCACTAGGGATCCACCCACAAAAGTGAAAACACACGTGAGCATAGCTAGTGAATCATACTCACAACCATGTACAAAATGAAATAGATGGTCACATAAGAATTTACAGAATAAAGATTGAATAACACTAAAGGGTTTTCTTCTGAAGAGCCGATACCATCCATTTCCATTCAGTTGACTCCACATACTCTTCACATCATTCCACTGAAGCCCACACTCTCAATACTACCAACCATCATAAACACTCCGAGCATTTACCTTACTCTAAACCAACACTTTTTAAATGAAAATCTTTCTTAGGTACTTTAACAATTAAAAGTAATAAACTTTACGACTCAAACCAGGTGTAAGTCCTTTCACATGCTCAATACCTGATACACTTGATCATTTCTCACCTTAAAAATTCATGCCTTGACAAAATATATCACCACGAATGTAGACTTACAATGAAAAATCTGAATTGTAAATTCAACTGTATAACACAATCCCCTTATCTATCAACATTAGCTTATACCTTGAAGTTTTTTATGAATTCATGGATCTTCGCTTATCATTGATCGCCTCTCCATTGATCTTACAATATCTTTCGCTAAAAAATCAATCGTACTCATTACTAAACTCAAAAACAAAAATAAAAGGACTTATCATCACACTCGAGCTAATGTCTGTACACTCTTTTCTCAAGTCTTTTCTAATAGTTTTTAACCAATTTGCTGGACCCGTGACATTATTACCATAGCCATAACAAAACGAATGAAATCACGCGTCTCTGAACCCAATTATCTACCCCTCTGAAGATACCTTTTTAGCCTTTGCAATCAAATAAAATATTCTTGCTCTCGCCTCTCACTAAAGGCTGTACTACATCCCACTATTTTTTCTTCATTATGACTCTAGCTCTTTTAAATTCTATTCGAGTGGTATCCCACCATCTCTTAAAACTTCCCATACCACCACGTTACTCATGAAATATTAGAAAACCACAACCTTAGATACTCGCAAGTCGTAATTACTATACAAAATTCGCTTAATTAACAATCTTATTATATAGTTGCATCCCATCACAATCCATCACAAACTCTTATTACCATTATGCTCAGTTAGCCCTGGCTATCACTACGAAGTCAACCTTTTCATCGACATGACAACTCAAACTCAGATATACCCATCAAATTCAAAGGACTAACCCAATTTATACGCACTTTCTTACTAAAGTCTTCAATTGCCTTCACCCAAGTATACTCAATGGGACTTTCTTTATCCATAAGCTTATCATTCCGGTATCAATCCACTCCTTTATGGCTTAAGATAAAATCACCTGTCCTCATACTACCATCCTTCTTCTTAACAAACAAGACAGGAGCACCCCACGGGGAAGCACTAGGACGGATGAAACCTTTATCAAGAAGCTCCTGGATTTGATCTTTAAGCTTTCTTAATTCTGCCGGAGCCATGCGATAAGGAGGAATGGAGATGGGGCGAGTGTCAGGTTCCAAGTCAATGCATAAATCTATATCTCTATCCGGAGGCATACCAGGCAAATAGGTAGGAAACACTTTCTTGAATTCAGACACTACAAGAATAGACTCAACAGAGGGAGAATCAACATCAACATCCCAAATATGAGCCAAATACGCCAAACACCCTTGCCTCACCAGTTTCCTAGCCCGGACGAAAGATATGACCTTAGCTGGCTTAGGCATGTACACCCCTTCCCACTCTAACCTTTCCCAACCCAGGATCTCTAGAGTTACCGACTTAGCATTACAATTAAGCACAACATAATAGGGGGACAACCAAGATTATATCAAAGTCAGTCATATCCAGAATAACCAAATCAACCCAATCTAAAAACCCATAAACAGGATAGGACAAGTACGATATACATGGGTGACTATGACTGACTCTCCAACTGGGGTAGAAACATGGATGGGGGCATCAAGCACATCACAAACCGCATCAAATCCCAATGCAAACTGAACTGGCACATATGAATAGGTAGAACCCGGATCAAACAAAATAGTAGCCATCCGGTCACAGATAAGAATAGTACCTGTGATCACTGCATCACACGCCTCAGCCTCGATCTTTCCCGGAAAGGTATAACTGAGCCCTGTCATCTTGACGGGCAACCTCCTTACCTAGCTGCACTGCTCCTCTTTCTGTATTACCATTTCCCCGGCCTCCACAACCTTACTGATTTCCTCATCACCCACCTTGTGGACGTCCTCTGCCCTTATTACCGCTGCCCGCGTGTACCACTACTCTGGTCTGATGTAGCACGAGGTCAGACATGCGTAGATGGGGACAATCTCTCCTCATATATACAGGTTCTCCACGATTGTAACACACTTAATAACTTAACCAAGTAAGCATCGCTTCTATTGGAGTAGTCGTATCATGAACCTCTTTGATATACACTCAATCTAGGAAATCGTAGTAGAGATTCTAACCTCAATTGTCGCAACATAATTTTATCATTTACTAAGAAACCCATACATGTTATGACAACAATACTAAATGCATTTTCTAAAGTAATGGTGTTCATTATCTAGTCGTCCCTTACAAAACTTCTTGAATGTTGTCACCTTGGCAAAGTCTTCTGACTTTACCCCCTTCTACCTCCGTCATAAAATCAACCACTTCCTGAGAAGATTTTGCTGAAGTAGCCCCTATAAGCTTGAATATGCAAATCTGACCTTGATCCCTTCACAAAGCAAACAATTTTCTCTTTTTGACCGAAGCAAAGTAGAGTACCATATTTGGATGAAACACAAAATTTGGCCTTATAGGCTGCAACAAATATATTATGTTGCTCTATATTCAGGAATTCATCTCTCCTCTATCCCTCAAAGTTAAGGTATATACTTCTCCATAAGGTTTCAACCTTAAGGACATAATAAAAACCTCATGTTTGTCATTAGTCATTACATGTCCACATTGAATCGGGGAAACATGCTTATTTGGAAGGACGCATCCTCTCTTGCTAGCGTTGGTGTTACCACTTATGTTGCTCTAGTTCTGACCATAGAGTGAAGGAGGAAAAATACCAATTTGTATCACCTAGATACCAATTGGATTCAAGTAATAGCACGAAAGAAAGATAGAAATGAGTTTTCCTAAAGTCCTATAGCCTCTCGAAGAAAAGTAGAAATGTCTCCGTACTGTTCCGCAAGACTCTACTAGACTCGTTTTGGTACAATAAGATCAATGAACCTAGGACTCTAATACCAACTTTGTCACGACCCAAACCGTCGTGATTGGCACCCACAAGAAAACAAGCTATTTGTTCTAAAAGAAAAGCAAGCTCAGACACTTTTTTCGCGGCAAGAGCGGTGTTGTAGCATCAACAGGTAATCCTCCGGTGGGAGAACCATTACTACAACCCGACTAAGCAATTTAACAAAAAACTGAGCATTTAAAGATACGGAAGCAGGTCTAAATGACTAAATAAAATATGGAGTACCCATAAACTCCGGAAGTTTAATAAAACGACTAACAACTATTGCGGAAGTTCAACCCCTAGAACCTGAAAGTCATTGTATCAAAACTCGACTAATCAATAAGTCTAAGAGAAAAGGGGTACGACCCCAAAACTAAACATACGATAAATCTAACTAGAGAGTCTGAGTCCGAAAAGAATGGACTAAACAAAAGAGGACCCATGACAGCCTGGAAGAACTGGCTTACCCTTGAATCTGGTCTCGATCAGTGATCTCCTAGCTGAGGTCTATCAGTAGCCTCCTGAAGATGCCTTGTACTCAACAAAGAACGAGCAAGTGCAGTATCAGTACACAAACCACAGTGTACTAGTAGGATCACGCGAGTACTCAAGTAAGCGAATAAACGCAAGAAATTACAATACAGTAAACACACATATACAAAATACATCAATCAATTATCATTTCAGGAGCAACTTAAAGTTTCCCAATAACAATGACAATTAGACATGAATGTAATAATCATAGTGGTCCTCTCATGGAACCCACACCCAAACTGTTAGTGTGTCGGAACGTGACACCCGATCCAATATATGTGTCGGAATATGACACCCGATCCAATATATGTGTCGTAACGTGACACCCGATCTAGTCAGCACAACCACAATCACAATCACACCCATAATGAACACTACTCATAGTCATACAATCAAGTATTAGGTTCATAGCATGTAATTGTTCATACATAAACATTTCATTAGATTCGTTTCACATTTGCCTATTCACATACACACATGCATACAATGAAATAGTTAACCAAGTTTGAATCCTCCTAAGACACTTGAGCCTTCCCTTTCTTGATTCTTTCCGCTTGTTCTTGGTCTAAAACAAGTAATTAACACAAGGATCAATAAACAAGGCCTAATTTACCTGGATAATAATCAAACTATCAATCCAAGGCCAAACCCAAGATCCTAATGTTCAATTAGGGCTTTTCCCACCTTTAACTTCAGGCCAAAACCCTTCCCCAATGATCACTACCCAAGATTCTAAGTTCTAAGAGTCAAATTACGGATTAGGGGAGTAATAATCTTACCTTTAGCGCTAGAAATCATGGAAAACTATCAAAAAATTGCCATGAGTCGTCCCTTAGCTCTCAAGAATGAAGTTTTTGCAGAAAATAACGATTTTAGGATTTTTCCCCGATTTAAGTCGCGATTGTCCCACCACGGCGGGACCCAACCCGCCACAACGGCCCCACCCTGACGGCTTGCACAGAGACAGAAAGTCAGAATTTGAGTTCTAAGCTCCCATTTCGCAACACACCTTCAACCCTTGACGTTCAAAAACTACCCCTTCACGCCAAGATCAGTTTCGGGAGTTCTACTCACCCGAATTCGATTCTGTAAAGCCGTACATGATTCTTAACGTCTTGGCTATCCACTAATGTGATCAAATTCATAATTAAACCCCCCCTTTATTATCATATTTCCCTAGACCTGACCTGACTCAGATTTTATCCAAGTCTGGCCTAGGCTAGAAATTTCCAAGTCACTACTCAAAAGTTTTCTGGCCCAATTTCTTTTTCCATTGGCTTTTCCATAATGACGGGAACAGGCCTTTACACATGTTGATCTTTTGCTATTTCCTAGATACTCTAACCTTTGATTTCCCAAAAAAAACCATTAAAAGTGCGTGATTCTATCTTTGATTTTGATTACATTTGTGGTGTACATATTTTTTGATTAATGCTAATGTTAGGTTTAGGTTTCTGGTTTATGTCTATCTCTTATGTTTGTATAAATACTTTGCTATAGCTAACTGAGTTCTTGCTTTTTAAGTGTTTGAGTAAATGATAGTCCTAGTGGCCATGAGTGTCGAATTTGTTTCTCTTAGTATATTATATGCCTTCACAATGTTTTATGATGTCAAAAGGGGGAATATGAATGCATACTTGTGTAATATTTATAACCTAATTGGTCTAACCTGATGCTCTTGTAACACCCCAGAATTTTTTTGAGCTAAGACATGAACCATCCTTCGTAGTGAGTAGGATTTTACCAAGGAATTTAAAATTTTCTTAAGTGTTAAGGTCACTAGATGCAGCACCTTGAGTTCCAAAAAGAACTAAATTGGAAATAGCAAAATCTGAAATTTTGCAAGTTATGCTTAAGTTATGAGTTTTGGGTCAACTTCAAACGACCATAATTCTCTATACAGGATGATTTAGGTGTACCATGAGATTTAAAATGAAAGTTCTTTCAATTATCTTTCCAACGCCACTGAGTTTGCTAACTTTCAAGCTCGTAAGAGGGAGATATGCCCTTTTGAAGTCAGACTGTCCAGTTAAGGAAAGTTACCCGAAAATAGTGAGGGGTATTTTGGTCTTTTCCTTACCAAATCAGATTTAATTCATTTTTAGTAAGGTTTTAAGGGTCTAATCCTATTAGGTTCAGTTTTATAATCCTAATATACGCCTAGG
>JAJONR010006903.1:0-42732 GCA_029582245.1 Solanum etuberosum
CAACAAAGGAGGAGAGATGGAAGATTGTCCCAGCATGCATATGGTGGACTGTATGGAAAGAGAGAAATCAGAGGTGTTTTGAAGACAAGCAGAATGGACTTCAAAGCTTCAAGATGAATTGTCTAGTGTTATTTTATTTTTGGTGTAAACAGAACATTTTAGTCCAACCAAAAGATATCTTGGATGTTTTAGATTATTTGTAAGAAATAGAGGTGATAGACGGCAATATGATTAGTCTGTAATACCTTTTGAAGGGGAACTACATATTTTGGATGTAGTTTACCTGTGAATATATAGATTAGTGTTACTATCCTCAAAAAAAAAATAATCTAGTAGCACAGATCAAGTTTGTAGAGAAGTTTTTAGGGTTTGAAAAGATTCTTTAGTGATTTCAGCAACACCATGTCATTTGTTTGCTAGGACAGATGGAAAGTAAGATTTTTCAGTTGTCAATACAGTGTCTAAATACTTGATTGACATTTTATAAGCCTTTCCTGACCCTTTTTAACATGAATCAAAAGTATATGGTGCACACCATTGCATAGTTGGTCTTGCTTCTGAGGTTTAACACATGTGTACACCTTACAAGGAATCTGTAGCGTCTAACATCCGTATCTCTGTTTCCTTGCATACAGACAAATCTATGTATATGTTCACTTCTTCGTTGAATCAGCTTATGATATCAGATGTTCAAAGTAATAAAATCTGATTTGCTTCCTTCTCTATCTTCTATATATTTCCCTGTTATCCTTCTCTATTAGATCATGGTCTGCCATTGCAAGCCTTCAGACCGCCAAATGGGATGTGGAGATGGATGCCTGAATCGGATGCTCAACGTTGAGTGTATTCGAGGGACT
This sequence comes from Solanum etuberosum, assembly GCA_029582245.1. Classification (NCBI taxonomy): domain Eukaryota; kingdom Viridiplantae; phylum Streptophyta; class Magnoliopsida; order Solanales; family Solanaceae; genus Solanum; species Solanum etuberosum. The sequence goes on from JAJONR010006903.1 coordinate 858, forward strand.
TGTCCATGTGGAGAACGTTGTTCGAATCAGCAGGTACTTAAACTTGCAAGACACTCGGTATATTGTATATTGCTTCTATTATGCAGGTTGTGTAACCCTCCATTTATGTTTGCTTGCAGTTCCAGAAACGTAACTATGCTAAATTGAAGTGCTTCAAATGTGGAAAGAAGGGTTATGGCCTGCAGCTGCTTGAGGATGTCTCCAAAGGGCAATTTCTTATTGAATATGTTGGGGAGGTGAGTTCACTATTTCACAATATTTAACAGTCTTTTAAGTCTTCTCCCCATGCTTCCTCTAAGCCTCCAAGTCCTTGATGGATTGAAGAATGTTCCATAGTCCATGATGGCTTTGATGCCATCAAATTCTTTTCTCTGTACTTTTATCTTTAAATCTTGGTTTTGCAATGATTTTCTCCCTGTCCTATTCTTTTAACCTACAACACTACTATTTGTAACTTGTTTTGTCAATCTCTCTAACCTTTTGCCTATTTGCTTAGTCTATTGTAGATACACAATATTGTCTCGTGAGTATCTTCCAATGTTAGTTTACCCTCTTACCTTCATCATGCCACGGAAATATGGAAAGCCTTTCATGTCTTATACCACATCCAAGTGTCAATGTGGTCGAATTGACTTCTTACCTCACTTGTCCATGACGTGGAGACCATTTTGCTCATACTCCCTCTCACCCAGACAGTGCGATGGAACTCTATGCCCATTTTATACCGCACCATGGTATTGTTGTAGCGTGCACTCCTATGACTAGGCATCTGGACACATTCATTATTGTGGGCATTCATCATAACTTGCCTTATTTTAAGTTGGAAGTCATCCAACCACACCTTTATCCGATCTTGGTGGTAGAGATGCAAAGCTAATAGCTTGTGAATTTTGTTAAATTACGTCTTAGGCCTAACTCACACCCCAAAAGCTAGCTCAAAGGGAGGAGGATTGCCCAAGCCTTATAAGGAGTCCACCTATCTCATTAACCACCAATGTGAGACTTTTGTCATTCTTTAAAACCCCACCGCACGCCCAGTGCTTAGCATCTGGTGCGTGGGCAATTTGATTTTTGGGGGCCCCAACATTGGATGAGACGGGCCCTGCTCTGATACCATGTTAAATTAGGTCTTAGGCCTAACTCACATCCCAAAAGCTAGCTCGAAGGGAGGAGGATTGCCCAAGCCTTATAAGGAGTCCACCCATCTCATTAACCACCAATGTGGGACTTTTGTCATTCTTTAACAAATTTCATAGGCAGAATTGATTTGTAACATAGTATTAGAAAAAGCTAGAATTCAAAGAGTACTCGCGACTTGATCTAGAGTTTGTTTCAAATTCATTTTGTGGCTACCATCCATCTATAATTTGATGGGGTAGCAATTTGATAATTTTTTTAAATTTCTATAAGTTGCTTGCATCTGTATAATTAAGCTTAGTTTCCCATTGCATTTTTGATATATAACAGGCTGTAAGTGTAACTTTTTCTAGGTGTTGGACTTGCATGCGTATGATGCAAGACAAAAGGAGTATGCCCTAAAGGGTCATAAGCATTTCTATTTCATGACACTTAATGGCAGTGAGGTATTAATGTTTGCCTTGTTTCGTTCTTTTTTTTTTTTTGGTCAGATGAAGCTGGGAATTACTCATGTAGTTTCTTGTCCTTTGAGTTCGGTTACTACCTGATGTTTCTTGTATTTCGATTGTCATATAATTTTGTTGTAATTACTGTTCAGAATGATTTGTCATGTTTTCGATGGTATATTGCCGTGGCTTCTTTACTTCTGTTATTTCTTTTCCCGTACTGCTTTGCACCGTTTTTTTCCTTGAATTGAGGGTCTATCGGAAACAACCTCTCTACCTCCAAGATAGGAGTAAGGTCTGCATATGCTCTACCCTCCCCACCCCAAACCCCACTTTGTAGGATTACATTGGGTAAGTAGTTGGTGTTGTTATGAATTATCTTGGATACATATCCTGTTATTCAGTCATTTATATTTTGTGAACTATTCTTTGTATGAACAGATTTTATCTTTCTATCACTTTCCAGTGGCTAGTGTAGATTGTAAAGGCCCATAATTGTGGCATTTTAATCTATCTGTTCTCTCTCACCTTTGTAATGTCCTTTCATGCCTCATATGTCAGGTTATAGATGCATGTGCTAAAGGGAATTTGGGACGTTTCATTAACCATAGCTGTGATCCTAATTGCTGCACAGAAAAGGTGATTGTACTTTCTACTTCACTTTTTAACTCTTGGTCCAAAAATTTGCTTTCATGTTCTTTTCAGCTTCACAATGAATGGCAATTTCTTCAGGAAAAGGTTTTGTGGGAAAACCAGAAATTCCTTTCCCTCCATTGGCCTTATGCTGCCTCATTTTTATGTATACTTTGCCTTGATTGGACATGTTGTTGATACCGAAAATTAATATTGTTTGATGAAGCCGAATGGTGCTCTTCTTTCATTTTTCTTCGGTGAAAAATTGATGCATAATCTATCTATATTTTGATAGAATCACGAATACAATGCTGGTTGACTAAAATAGCCCTAAAATACATAAAATTATAGGTTGTTTTGGTAAAAACGTAGTAATAGAAATAGAGTTCTATTAGGTACTCTCTGGATTTTGCTGTGTGAAACTCGGCTACTAATGATCTACTTAAATTAGAAAAACACATTAAGGCCCCCTTTGTTTTTATTAATATTAAGATGTCTGAATCTGATGCATATCTGAATTATTAGGATGTTGTCTCTACATCTGAACATTAGGACTGTTTGTTTTTCAACATCTTAATATGCCTAATTTATTTATTTTTATATATCATAAATACATAATTTAAATAAAAATATAATTAACCATGGAGTATTTTGAAAAGAGTAGGAATTTTGTAACTACCTAATGAAACATACAAATTCTAGACCACCATAGTAGCAAAACATCCAAGTTCTTCGCAAGTTCCAAATCACTAATTGGAACCACATAGACATAAAAAGATCATATCCACGGAGTGTAATTAATACACAAGATAACTCATGCATATCCAAAAATTCCAGTCGTTTTCAGAATTTGTAATTCAAAGATAACTCTTAAGGGTAGAATATCTAATCTTAATGCTCTTCTTTCTCTTTATTTTTTCACAAAAATCTCGACGCTGTATTTTTCCTTTGTTAGGCTTAAGTTGTGGGCATCTTGTTGGTCTCTTTAAACCCTAATTTCACAATTGAAAACTAGCATTAAAAATACAGAATAAAGATGGAAAGTTGGATTCGAGAATACTCAAACGAAATTTGATAATTTACTATTTCAAGAGAAAAATACAAAATAAAGATGGAGAATTGGATTTGAGAATACCCAAACGGAACTTGAAAATTTACTTATTGAAGAGAAAAATATAGAAAAAGATGGAGCATTGGATTTGAAAATGTCCAAATGGAATTTGATAATTTACTGATTGATAGTTGAAAAAAATGGGGTAGAACGAAATTGATTTGAGGAAGAAAACAAAAAAGAGCATGAGTTTGAGATAAAAAATGTGAGAAAAAAACAAGTGTGTGAATTTTAAAATCTGAATGGTATTAAGACTCTTTCACAGATCTTATTCGGTCAGATGTATTCAGTCCTATTAAGAGATACTCCCTCTGTCCCTAATTACTTGTCCACATTTCCTTTTTTAGTTGTCCCTAATTACTTCCATTTTGACAAATCAAGAAAGGACAATTTTTTTTACCTATTATACCCTCAATTAATTACTTTGAAAAAGGTAGAACTTCTTGAAAAAAGTTTTTTAATTCATCCACTTCATAATTAATAGGGGTAAAATGGTAAATTCACTATGTCAATTATTGTTTTCTTAATAGGTGTGTCAATTCAAAAGTGGACAAGTAATTAGGGACAGATGGAGTATTTTTTAAGAAAAAACAAATGCACTTAATGGGCCTAGGTCTGAATCATTTCAGTCCTACATCAAGTGCAAACAAATGAGGCCTAACAAAACTCATTTCTACATGAATGTATAAATCTCAAATTTCTTTTGTTTGCCTTTTAAAAAACCAAATTTATTTTTTGCAAATCCTTGATGGGAAATTAAAAAACAATAGGAGCAAAGAAAACATAGCCCAATGATAGACTTGTTCATTACACAGTTATCTAATTTTTGAAGTATCATAATTTCTTTAATAGATATCTATCACAATTTGTAGTCTCTCTGGTTGATTCCTTAACAAAATTCAAACCAAATTATCATAATTTCTTTAATAGATATCTATCACAATTTGTAGTCTCTGGTTGATTCTTTAACAAAATTCAAACCAAATTAAAATAATTGTGAGAATCAAAACTCTAAATGGAAAAATATCATCAGTGGGATTTCTGGACCCACGCTTAATTCGTAACTGTGAACGATGTGTGCTGCTGCATTCTACGCTCGATAGGAAAATAATTAAAGTTTTAGAAAATTCTTGTTAAGATGACAGAACACCATTAAATATTCTAATGTACTAGGAGTATTAATCTAAGGGAGAGAAAATTCCGTAAGAGTTGGGGGCATCACTTAATTAATATAATTAACATATGATGCATAGTAAATTTTTGGAGTGGAGTCTAGGAGCCCGTTGAAATTAGAAAATTTTGAGTACCCATCAGAAGACATCAAGAAGATGTAAGGCAAAAATTTACTGCAACATGATCAATCAATGGTGGAGTCTGCAAGGTTGGAATCTGATTTTTAGAAGAGCTCTAAATGATTGGGAAATTGAGAGTTCTAACAGAATGTTGCAGTTACTGGGATCTTTTGGTGGTACTTGCCATGACAGACTTAGATGGAAAATGAATAACAAAGGGATTTTTTAAAAGTAAAATCAGTTTACTGGAACCTGAATTAGTGAGGCCCTATTAAGGTGAATTGGCCTTGGAAACAAGTTTGGAAAGTAAAAATTCCAATGAAGGTGTCTTGTTTTGTTTGGTTGGTGATTAGCAAAGCATGCCTAACTGAAGTCAACTTACAAAGAAGAGGTTTTCAGATTTGTTTTAGATGTCTTTTATGTGACCAGGAGGTTGAGAGGAATGAGAACACCTCTTTTTACACTGCAAGACAACTATAAATCTTTGGCATCTGTTCTTTTTGTATTTTGGGGATAAAATGGGTAATACCTAGCTCTACTCTGGGGCTTCTGAGTAGCTGGTAGAGTGTAGGGCACAGAGGAGGGGAGGAGGATTGGTGGAAGAGCATCCCTGCTTGCATCTGGTGGAGTGTGTGGAAAGAATGGAATTCCAGATTTTTTGAAGGCAATAGCAGTTCTATCCATAAAATTAGGATAATTGTCTTAGGCTGTTCTCTTTTTGGTGTAAACAAAGTATATGGGGAAGTAGGTGACTTAGTTAATTTAATTGGCTATGTATAAGAGTAGATTTTTTGACAGTGGTCTTTTGTACTTTTTGGTTGTTTTTGTAAAGATCTCAACTTAGCACTTTCTTTGGGGTGTCTAAGTTTTGTTTAATAGAAATACAATTGTTGCCTTCCTCAAAAAAAAAAAAAAAAAAAAAATTACAGCAAAAGGTGTCTGCTCCTGTACAAGAACTTACTAAATAACTCAAGTGCAGACATAGTGCAAAAAAAGTTCAACAGTAGTTACAAGGTGCCTGGTTGAACCAACTATATAAGATGACCAAACAGTTGGGTGCCTGGTTGAACCAACTATATAAGATGACCAAACAGTTGGGTGCCTGGTTGAACCAACTATATAAGATGACCAAACAGTTGGACTTAAGAATGTGCTTAGGAGTTGAAATCCCATCAAAACATCTACAATTCCATTCCTTTCCTTCCAGATGCATCAAAAGATAGCAGTAGGCAGTAATGCATGCATAACCCTGCATATCTACTCTCTGTGATTGATTATGTCAAATTTTGTGTTTGTAAATTTCATCTTTTTTTAAATCACTGGTTTGTTAATCGAATGAAATACCAATCCCCCCTCTTACTTGATATATTTTTGAGTACTGTTGTGACTCAACTTTCTTTCACTTGCTAACACAGTGGATGGTCAATGGAGAGGTTTGCATTGGACTCTTTGCTCTAAGGGATATCAAGAAGGTAAAGTGTCTCCTTCTGATTGTAATTTGGCTTTCACTGTTTTACATTTTACGGGATATTTCTTGTTTTTACTTTTTTCATAGTTAGTGAAGTAAAAAAATGGATTCTTCTCTCGTCTTAATGGACATTCCAGTTATATGTATGGTCAACAAACACATTAGGAGTAGTTCTGAGATCTCTAACACCTAAGCTGAGGACAGTTGCATTATGGTTCTTGTGATAGTTATTGGTTTGTTACAATGACCATTCCATAATCACTTTTAGCAAGTCCTTTGGTGATATTTGATATGCTTCTAATTTTAGTAGCTTGCCAATGAATATATGCCATACTGCTTGTGAAGAAAATTTACTCTTACAAAAATATGATTAGCCAAAAAAGACACTGTTATGGTTTAAGATTTTCCATGTAAAGGGTAGTTCATGGTTGAATTCTTGGTAGAATCTGGGTCTAGTTTTAGATGGGTCATTTAGTTGTTCTAGCCTTTAGGCCTTGAATACAGAGATGTGTTTGGGTTGCATTCCCTCTTACTTTGTTCTTGTGAAAAAGGAATTTTATGCTGAAATATATCAAGATTATGTTAATAGATATCAGTTTCAAACAAAAATGATTATTTTAACTGACAATGAGTTTCAGATAAAAATAAAAATCATATATCTGAGAGTTTCAGTTTTCTAAGAACTTATCTGCATGGTAGTACGTAGACCCCAATTCCAGATTGGAAGAGGGGCTTGTCAAAACTCTATTTAGGAATTCTTGAAGAGGGTGTAGTAGCTATTCTTAGTTGTGCTCAATACATGATTATCGAGAATTATAAGAGTAACACTCCATCCTAAACTGCGGGTTAACTGGTAAAACTTTAGAATTCAAGACTTGAAAGAGTCATAATTTATTTCGAGGTTTTATCCTGTTGTTTGTTGTGGATTGCAATAAGTTTCCTCGCCCTTCAATCTGTTACACTATTTGTAGGATTCATATATTCCTATGTAATGAGTTCCAAGTTTTAACTATTGGTATTTCTTGGTAACTACTTGTTGGTGTTTCAAAGTTCAATAAAAATGCTTTAATTTTTTATCTTAATTGTAGCAAGTGGCATCTATGAATCAAAAAAGTTATAGCAAGTGGCATCTACTTATCAAAAAAATTGTAGCAAATGGCATCTACTTATCAAAAAAATTATAGCAAATGGCATCTGAACGTTCATTTGAACAGGGATCGTAGCATGATGAAAATACTGATGGTTGAGCTTTTCGTACATAATCTAGTTAAGTTAATTTTAGTACTCCCTCCGTCCCATTTTATGTGGCACTTTTTCCTTTTTAGTCTGTCCCAAAAAGAATGTCACCTTATTATAATTAGAAACAATTTAACTTTAAAATATCCCTTTTACCCTTGTTGAAATGATTTTCAACCACACAAATATCTAAAGATTGTTTTAGACCACAAGTTTCAAAAGTTCTCCTTTAATTCTTAAATACCATGCCAAGTCAAACGGTGCCACATAAAATGGGATAGAGCGAGTAGTATTTTACAGATAATTTCTGGGAAAAGAAGAAGTAGTCTGAGTCTGACTTGTCGAGTTTGTTTCTTCAAGCTGCTTAATTGATGACACTGAAGTTTATGATAGATCATCTGCCTATGGATTTTAATTGTAGTTCTGTTGTCACTTGTTATCTAGGAAGGTCTTCTTCTTCAAATAAATAATGATGTAGCTTTACTTTGTCAAAAAATAATAATAATGATGTAGTTTTAACAGTATACTTGTATTAGCTGCTGAATTCTTGAAGGGAAGTTTGAGTACTTTTGACTCGGGAATATACTTTTAAGTATTTTCCTTTTCTTCTCCCCCTCTCCCCTGATTCAATAGGATTTACGTGATATATATGCATTTCACTTTGTTTATCATCTAATTTTCTAACCAACATCATTATAGTGCAACAAATTAAGTGCTTGGCTATGAGCCATCACCTGCTACCCTTAAATTTGTTAAATGTGTGAAACCAAAATCAAACCTCTCGCTTTTTCTACTCTAGGAATATTCTGTCCTATTCTGCTGTCTTTATCTTTTTCCCCTTTACTTTAGTAGAAGCCTTTTCTCCTTCTCTGCTTTTCATGTTTCTGGTGAGAGACGAGTGAGAGTGATAGGAAGAAGTAAATAGGTATGCTTCTCCTACTGGTTCCTGGAGTCCATTTGCTTCACAAGTTGCTGGCTGTTTCCTGACTAGGCTTTTGATTGCATAACCTTTATGGATCAAATCTTGAGTTATCACAAGTTTGCAATCTAAGTAGATGTCTTTTCATTTGTTTCTGTTATTTTCCAATTAATGTGCTTATTTTTTGCTTGTTCAGGGTGAGGAGGTTACATTTGATTATAATTATGTGCGTGTCTTCGGGGCTGCAGCGAAAAAATGTGTCTGTGGCTCGCCTCGCTGTCTGGGCTATATAGGTGGAGATCTGCAGAATGCCGAAGTGATAGTTCAGGCTGATTCAGATGATGACTATCCTGAACCCGTTGTTTTCTGCGAGGATGGTGACATGGGTGATGAACTAAACAAAATTCTATCTGCAAGAAGTTCATTTGATGTCACAGAAATTAGAACTCCAGGGCAAACACCTAAAAACAAATATAAACTGGATGAACCTTTTACTGGAAACCTGGAGAATACCACCCAAACACACACACGGAATATAATGAAACAAGAAAATTCCAACATGGACAAATCTGTTGCTGCTTTTGGCTTGAAGATCAAGGAGGAAAGCAACAAGTTCCACAATGAATCTCCTTCATTATCTCTGAAGAAGAAGGAATCATCTGAGGCAATGGAGGGGCTAGAAAGCCTGTTGCATTCTTCTGTACAACCTGTGGGAAATTCCTTGCAGTCGGATGATATAACCGCTAAAACCATATCTGAAGTCAAACGAGAGTGCTTGGATACTGACAAAATTTCTTCTGCACTGCCATCCCCAAATGCTATGCTTAGCAAGTTTTTGAGGAAGAAATCAGGCAATGGGGAAGCCAGTGATGAATCATTGAAATCTTCTCGTCGATCATCTTCAGTTAAAAACGGAAAGTCGAAGAATAGTGCTGTGAATATGACATCTGCACCTGATGTGAACAACAAATTGCAAATTCCACAACCTAAATTCAAGAAACCAACACATGATTCCGCAAATGGTCGGTTTGAAGCAGGTATATCATTATTCTAAAGCTTTTGGAATCTGTAGATTTGGAAGTATCATTAAAATAAACTCTTGCGCCTGAATCTGCAGTTGAAGAGAAGCTTAATGAGTTGCTGGATCATGATGGTGGAATAAGCAAACGCAGGGTAAGTAGTTCCTAGCTACAGGATGTAGTCTATATTACCTTCTTTTCTTCTGCTTGGTGATCGGGAGTAGTGGCTGCTTTGTTTTTTCATCAGGTTGTGTTTCTAGTGCTTAGGTCACTGAATTTGGAAAAAGTAATCATTTTTTTTAATGGAATGCACATTCCCTCAGCTTTCTGTCCATCCTTCCACTGCCATTTGGTGTGGCTTCTTTGCTGTGTATTGATGAAACACCATAGACAAGAAATGTGAAAGGGAGGCCTGGTGGGTGCTCATAGAGGGGTGAAAGATGGCTTATGATTTGGCACTTGATATAGGTTTTAGTGATGTCTCCATTTCTAGGTCTTCATTGGTCCTCTTTACAGTGTCGCTTATGCTATGGTTAATGTGCGCTTGATTAATGTTAGATCACTCTACATTTGAATACGTTAACCTTTTTTCTGCAGGATGCATCTAGGTGCTACTTGAAGCTCCTCCTTTTAACTGCTGCTTCAGGGGATAACTGCAATGGTGAAGCTATTCAGAGGTAATAGATGGCTCTCCTATTGGAAACTCTTCAGTTGCCATGCTTTGTTGGTGATACTTTTTGTTCGTTAATCTATTTTTCATTTTTCTTCTTTATGCAGTAACCGGGATCTTTCAATGATCCTTGATGCGCTTTTGAAGACCAAGTCGCGCACTGTTTTGGTGGATATTATAGACAAGAATGGTAGTAATGTGGTGCTTATTGCATGCTTCAATACTTCTTTTTGTTTTTGTCCCGAATAAATTACTGACTGTTGGAGTGTGATTGTTTCTTGCTTGTTAGGTTTGCAGATGTTACACAACATAATGAAACGATGTCGAAGGGAATTCAATAAGATCCCAATTCTCAGAAAGTTGCTTAAGGTAATCACTTTAGAATTTATTCAGTCCAAGTAAAATTTACTGACTGATGAACTAGCTCTTTTAGCAGTACCAGGATTTGAGAGGCTGTGGAGAGAACTTTTTATTTGTTAGTTAATCTTGATGGAATTGGATTGAGCAAGAAGTTGAAGCGTCTTAAAAATGTATTCATTGACGTCACTCTTATGTGGTCATAAGTTCTTATATGATGGCTGAAGCATCGAATAGCCAATTAACAATTGAGGATATGCAATTGAGCATTGTCTCCGTAGCTTCCTTAGGTCCCATTTTTACTACAAGGGGAGGACAAAATTGTTTCTAGCTTTTTATATGGACGAAACTATTTTGGCGCCAGAGTGTTCTCTTGGAAATGCTCAGTAGACTCAATGTGGCTATTAAGATCTTATCTAGCTTTTGGCCAGAATATGTCAACTGATTTCCTTTCTACAGGTTTTGGAGTATTTGGCTGCGAGAGAGATTCTTTCTCATGAGCACATTAATGGAGGTCCCTCTAGACCAGGAGTAGAGAGGTTAGTATATACTCTTTCATTTCACATACATGGAAGGAAGTTTTTTCAACTTACTGCTCATTAAGGATCTAAAGTAACTCCACTATAACTTATATGAATCACAGCATGAACAAAAAGCACAAAAACTCAACTAGACAATGCATTGATTGTCTTCTGTTATATAGTTTAGAAAAAGGGAAAGAGATAAAATCAGGATGACTGCTGAAATCACTAGATGGGAGATTCTAAGGGGTCGTTTGGTACAAAGATTAATAACGCAGGGATTATTTTTTATCAAGTGTTTAGTTCATTGCTTCCCACCTAATCTTGTGTTTGGTTTAAAACTCTACAAAAAGCTCTTTTCCAATTATATCCTTATTACGTGATTTTCTATTTCATGTAATTCGGTCAAGGTAGATAACTGGCGGACAATATTATTTTTTTGTGGCCTTCTAACTAGCAAGGAAAAGAACAATTTTGTCGCATGTTTAGTATTTTCTCACTTGAATTATTTGATGGTAAATAATTGTCATCTTATAAATTGATCACTCACAAAACGTCAATTTCCAATTTTAAAAAAATAGACCTACTTTTAAAAAGCAAAAAGATGGTAAACAATAGTAAAATCGAATAAACTATCTATGTTTACTCATAAAAATTGCAAGTTGTACTTTTAGTATGTATGCAATTTTATAAATTGTTCAAAATACAAATAATCAGAAAACCACACATATATATCAACAAATAATACATTCAATTAAGATCACAAACGTCATGTGGTCATATATTTGCCTTTTCAATTAAATGTTAAACAACTCACATTTCAAACATTGTGTTGATATGTATTGGATTTCTAACAAACAACTCTCTCTGTATAATAAAATTTGTAAGCTAATTTATTTTAATAAATTTACTAGTACAAATATAAAACATAAAACCAAGAAAATAAACAAAGTGATTAAAAGGATTTGAGGGGTATTTTTGTCTTTACATATATTAATCCCATGGTATTAAATCCTATGTATTGCTAACACCACCAAATGGAAGGTATTATACGCCCTATAATATACCAAATAGGGTGATTGGTCCAAAACTCCTACCGAACATAGTACTCCCTCTGTCACACCCTATAGTATACCAAATAGGATGTATAACTAATACACATAGGTCCAAAATTCCTACCAAACATAGTACTCCCTCGGCCCCAGTTTATATGGCTCACTTTCCTTTTTTAGTCAGTCCAAAAAAGAATGACACATTACTATATTTAATAATAATTTAACTTTATAATGCCCATTTTATCCTTAATGAAATGATTTATAGCCACACAAACTTCTATCACTTATTTTAGACCACAAATTTCAAAAATCTCTTTCATTCTTAAATTTTGTGTCAAGTCAAACTAACTCATATAAATTGAAACGGAGGGAGTACTAAATAATACCATACGTAATACATGAACTATTTCTCCTAATACACTCTACCAAAGGATTCCTAAATGTTCAATGAGTTGCAACTTGAATTTTTTTGTTGATTTTAAATTGGAGATGAACGGCTAGAATTGCATCTTGTCTCACCCTTTTTTATGCTACGCTCCTTTTTGCAATTATAAACCTTAAGATGTCCATTCCATCTCACCCAGTTTCCTCATCGAATTGGAAAAGAAGAAAAACAAAGAAGTCTCTCATAGTTGAAGCGTTTTAAAAGCCAATGCTTCGACATTTAAAGTGATGAAGTGTTGCGGTGCCAGGGGTTATCACATCATAGGTGAAACTATGCACTCCAAATAATGATGTGCAATATGATCTAAATGAGAAATAGTTGCTAATTGATTCCTAACATTGAGGATGTAACAATATCGGCATTAATTTTTTTTTGAACAGGAATATCGGCATTATATATGTTGAATGCTGGATTGGTTATTTCAATTATAATTTGATTTAAGTGCTAAAGTTATATATGCTTGTTATTTCTGATGTTGCATGAAAAGCACGCTTCACTTCTAGCTTTTCACTTCAAGTCCCATGAACCTTGTCACTTGTTTGCTATTCGCTTTCAAAAAACACTGTGATAGTTGCCTTGGGTATTTAATCTGCGGTAACCTCCAAGGACTAAAAATAGCAATTTTTTAGTTTAACATTCAAATATATGATTTCGTATCTAGACTGCTTATATTTCACACATCTTCTAGGAACAACTCCTTCATCTGAATGAATTTGTACTTCTATTGTTCTTTTTTATTTTTGTAAAAAGTCTTAGATTGTTATTCTAGACAAGATAGCTGTGGGCTGGTAACTCAGTTTTGAAGTGACATGTCACTGGATTGTGACAGTGATGTGTGTTGACCAGAAAATTGCCAACTAAGTACTAACTTGACAGGTCAGCTATGACGTGCTACTTTTGAAAGGACACATGAACTATGAATCAATCGCAAACAAAAATAAGAGCATTGAAAGGTTGAATATCTAAGCTACTTTGATGGGTCTGCTAAGATGAACACTGAATCAGTTTTAAAAATATGAATAAATAAGAATTATGGAAACATGAATATGCTGCATGAATAATGGCTGGAAGAGACTGAAATAGTTGTTGGGTGTGGGAATAGTGGATGAAATAGTATATTCAATGCTCAACTTTTGGCCATATTTTATCAAGCGAAAACTTGAGATTTCAAAATTGATACTGAAGTTATGTTTGTTTCTCTTGCAGCTTTAAGGTCTCAATTTTGGGATTGACGGAACACATAGACAAACAGGTAACCTGTTCTTGCTTTATGCACCATTTCATTTCATCAAGTTGTAAATGGTATATTAATTAGGGAAAAAAACCTGATATACCCCTCAACTTTGCCATTTAGAGTTGATATACCCCTCGTTATGAAAGTGACTCATATATACCCTTACCGTTATACAAATGACTCACATATACCCCTACTGTTACAAAAGGAGCTCACATATACCCTTCGTCTAACGGAAGTGAAAAAATTAGTTTTAAATTTACACTTTTGAGTTTTAGTTTTAAAAAAAATCATGTAGGGGTATATATGAGCCTTCTGGCAAAGTTCAAAGGTATATTTTAATCTTTTTCATACATAAATTGTTTTTTTTACTTCTTTGATTATCATTATTTGAGTTTCTTATTCTTTTTCTTTTCTTTCATTCTTTAGTGTAAAGAAAAAAATTTAAAACTAAATTTTTTTGTGACTATATTATAATTTAAAACTATTTTTTCGGCTATATTGTAATTTAGTTTTGTATTTGTAAAAAAAATTGGGGCATCTATAATAATTTTTACAAGAAAATTAGTGAAACATAAATAAATTTGACCATCAAAATAATAAATTTAAATTAGTCGTTGAAACAAAAAAGTAAGAAAAAATACGTGTGAGGAGGATCAAATATACCCACCTATATGGATTTCTTTTTTAAAAAAAAATTAAATTAAAGTTTCTATTGTGTTCTTTGTTTTTGGTTTTCTTTTTCATTTGTTTTTTGTTCTGTGTGAACTTTGTTTTTGTTTTGTAATAAATGGTGGCCTTTGCCACGTTTAGTTAAAAAAAAAAAAAATTAATCTTTTCACTTCCGTTAGAGGAAAAGGGTATGTATGAGCCATTTGTATAACAATAGGGGTATATATGAACCACTTTCATGACGAGAGGTATATCAACTCTAAATGGCAAAGTTGAGGGGTATATCAGGCCCTCTTCCCTATTAATTATACTTGGTAAAATATTTCAGTTTGATTGATTCGTTTGTATTGCCCCTCTCCCCGTACTTTTCTTGGTTTTCACTGCGAATTGAAATGCTTCGAGCTCGTGTGATGATTGGAGAAACCTATGGATGTATGATGTATGTAAAGTAAAAAGACTGATTTCTTCTCTCCTAATATAGCATTATAATTATAATCTATCCAAGAAAGTTAATATCAAAATGAGGTGAATATAAAGGGGAGGGCACACATTACCAATGTCTCATCAAGTCTTATCTGTCTTCTAAAATCTTTAGAATCTGTTAGACCAAAACTTAGACAGTACCCTGCATCTACAAGAAGCTCTACTAATGTGGCATTCAGGGGGAAGCATGCAGAGGCCTATATTCTGTGTGCATCATATTGTTTCAAGGGGAGATGGCACAATTAGATGCCTTACATCCTGGACAAGATTGTACCTGTATTGCTGAGCTTGTTTTGTTTTTATATTTTTTCTCAAATAACTGAGGCTACCGATGACATATTCTTCAGTCCAACAAGCTGAAACCTCTAGAGTTTGGTTTTATGGTTGGAAACCTCTTGTTTATGTTAAAAAGTACGTGCATTTGTTGATGGTTAATTTGTGTGCTGAAGAAAGTGACTATACTCTGCAATTAGCTTTAATGAGAATTAGATGGAGGCAAAGAGGAAACTCTGGCTTTTCAGGATGGAACCTTTTCCCAGAGCCGCCCCAGAAAGTAGTGTAGTGGTTAACAGGAGGGAACTAGTTTTAGAGAAAAGGATTCTAGCTCCGGATTTTGCATGTCAATGTTGATGAATAATTTCTCTTTTGATCTTAGTTAGAAAAGAAGTTACTAGAACTTGATTAAGGAGGTCAAGCTAACTTGGAAGGGAGTCTCGACTTTTTATAAACTAGAAAAGGAACTTTCTAGAGAACTTGGAGACAATTTGCTTTGATGTTTTTTCTTCTTGCTTTTGATTGGGCTACGAGGTTTTTTGGCTCATTTCCTGTAGGCTTGATCTATATTTATACGTGAAGCGTGCTAGATCCTCATATCATGCATATTGCAATTGATTCTACTTTTTCCTTGGATCTTCTGTTGTTCTGCTAGTTTGATTATTACCATGAAAATGATTGTTCACGGGAATGCGATGTTTCTGTTTTTATGGTGTGTGGGGTGGGGGTTCTAGTCTTTGAAATCACCTATCTTGATCCGGAGGTCTTGGTTTCATGTATAATACCATTTGTGCATTAATTCTTTTGACATTAGTTTGATTTACTGTGTTTATGGTGTCTCAGGTTCATCAAATTGCAAGGAACTTCAGAGATAGGTGGATACGTAGACCTCTCAGAAAAAGTAGCTGCATTGACAGGGATGACAGCCAGATTGACTTGCGTCCTTCTCCACGGTACAATAGGTGTTCACCATTACAAGACCATTGTGGTGTGAAACCCTCAGAAACAGAAGAATGTACCTCACATTTAATGGTAGAATCTACTACGATAGATGCTGGTGTCCTTGATGGCTCATCTACTTCATGTGTTGATGGGGCACCAAATGGGGCAAGGAAACGTAAGCGTAAGAGTCGATGGGATCAAGAGGCAGAACTAAATGTAGATCAAAGAATTGAAACCAATGCGGCTGATGATCGAACGCAGGACATAGATGATGCCCCTCCTGGGTTTTCAATCCCCAGGAAGGCCTCTAGGATCTCATGTGGTGCTTCTTCAAGTGCAGATTGTAGTCTCCAAGAACCTAGTTGCAAGAAGCATCCGCATCCAATGGTCACAGGGCATCTACAGCAGAGGTTTATTTCACGATTGCCAGTCTCCTATGGAATTCCACTTTCCAAAGTACAGCAGTTTGGGTCACCTCAAAAAGAAAGATGTGATGCTTGGGGTGTTGCTCCAGGAGTACCTTTTCATCCTTTTCCTCCTTTGCCTACATATCCCCATGATAGAAGAGATCCTATATCTCCTGCAGATAATGCTGGAATTTTTAGCGAGCCTGGACAAGAAGGTCAGTCTGCTCATAATCACCCATGCCTCTCTGGGGCAAGCCTCCGCAAGATTCTGTAAATACCCAATTTGATGTTGAATGAGCTAGGGGCTATCATAACTTGTGAAGGAATTATGTTTGGCAGCAGAAATGTATTAATTCAAAAAGGCCTCCCTGGCATAGGGGAAGAAGTGGCTGGAGGGTGCACAGGAAACAACTCAAATGATAGTATGTGCAGTGTAGGTGTAGCAAGCAGAGAGAAAGAATCTATGAGTTTCCATATGCTTAGAATGGAGAATTTGGGGCATACTTCTCAACAGACTTATTCACAACAGACGGTTTTTAGTTTTAACTTCCATAGGTTAAAGCCCTCGGGAGTTTCCAAGTTTTCATCCAGTGCTCCTTTGTACTGATAATTCTTTGCCACCAACAGAATTGTAAAGCACTTATTCTGCTTTTGGGGGTCTGAGTCCATAATTCTTTTTTCCTTGTTCTTTTCTCCTATTGTTAAGGTTTAGAAAAAAAAAAAGATATTCTTATTCGATGCGTGCTACATTGGCAATTATCATTGTTTATGCCTCACAGAGGTAACCTTCCTTTTATCTTTTTATTTTACTCTTGAAATGGGAAGTAGTCAGAAAAAAATGATATATTTGTGTTTCTACATTCTAGTTGTCACTGTGCCAAACTGTATTCCCCTTCTGGTTACTAGCGTCTTGCTGTTGTGGAAATGTATGTTTTTTTACCTTGAAAACGGATCCTACAAGCATTTTAGAGGAATATGAGCTTAGTTCTTTCTTTTTGTTCCAGAACGCATTCAAATGCTTACTGTAAAACAAATTATTGAGTCACACTAGTGAAAAAGGGGCAGGAAAGGTCTCTTGTGCGATTGTTTCTTTGATCTGTACTTGCAGCTGGCTTAACTTGATTATAGATTGTTCTTTGATGTATCGTTGGAACAACCTCATGATACTTTCAGGTCTAGATTGCATTATTGAGGTGAAAATGCAGGAAAGAGATGCAGAATCTGTAACAAGATTTGCTCAAGTCCATTGAAAAAGGAAGAGCGGCGAGGATTGTTTGACAATCACTGGTGTATATTTGGGGTTAAGGCGAAGTCCCCTTTTGTTGTGCTTCTACATGATTTATATATACAACTTGAGGATTGCAATCTTGGATTTTTTTTTTAAAAAAAAATCAGCATATCAAGCTGTTTCTAGTCTATACTGCTACTACCAACACAGTTACATTTAACTTGAATAAAAACTGCTAGTCTCTACACCGATTTTCAGGCATGCTTGATGATATTCAAGGAACTCATGGTAAAGAAGAATATTGAAATCTCAAGTCTCAACAAAGACCAAACGTTCAACTTTTCATATATATTAACAAAATTGCAAATGACTTCCATTCTAGGTTACAAAAAAGTGCAAACAAAAACAAAGCATAATATTATATCATCTTAACAATTATTGTTGTAAAACTATGCAACTGCGAGTTCTCCCTTCCTTCCTAAAAAAACACAAAGAAGAAAGAAAGAAAGACGATACACTGGATAGCAACAAAAGGAAAAGAGTTGAACTGCACTAGATAAGTGCTTGCCTCTCCAACATTGATCTCTCAATATTTTCGGAGCATGCTTCTGACACGGATGAAGCACCATGTTTTCAGCAGCGTCTTTCGTCTTCTCCATCCATCAAAATACTTACCAATCACCTTCTTATAACTAGGTCTTTGCTTAACCAATACCCAATAGTCTGCTATGCTTGGACGACTGTTTATGTACTCGTCTTCCAAGTTCAAGAGTTCTATTCTACCTAGAATAGGAATGAGCATTACATCAGCTAGACTGAATTCTTCCCCAGCTAGATATGATGTTTCACCAAGTTTGAGTTCCACTTCATCAAGAAGTCTTACTAGATGGTTCTCACTTCGTATCAAAACGTCAGCATTCTTCAACTTGGCGTCCGTATCATATGCCTGTCGTAACTTACAGTGGTAAGCACTTGCTAAGTCGGGAGATTCAGCCATTCGGGCAATTATTACACGTCTCAAAAATTTAGAAACACATAGCCGGTACTTCTCAGGGACATGGAAAAGGGTGAAGTACATTGCATCCCATTCTTGTATTTTATGCATCCATCCGATAACTTCTCTGCTGCTAAGGTTCAGATTGTTTCCGCCAGACGACACTTTTTCTGCAATTCTTTCAATGTACCTGTGCATGTTGGAACAATTAAATATTCTTCCTCTACAAATAACCCCCTAAAAAACTCGGAAAATAAGAAAATACAAACTATCATTCAGCCAATATACTTATACTAATCAAGATGTACATGATCTATCCATCTGTCTATATATATGCTCTACAGATCATAAGTAATCTAAAATGTTATCATCCAGAGAGCAAGGTACAACTCTATTCTTGTCAGGAGAAAGGATCCCTGGAGGGTAACAACCTGGTGATCAAAATATAATTCATGACTATTCCTCTATTAAATCAACCAAATTATGTTTAATGACAACAGCTTGCAATACTCCTTTTTAACCTTTCATGCTTACACTTTTGTACTGATAGAAGAAAAGTATAGCAAGGTGTAGAGAAGACTTACTGAATTATCTCAATGGTATCATATATGATGTGAGAACCATTCTGGAATACAGGAACTCTCGCACTTGGATTCATACTGAAGAAAAATGCATCCATGTTCTTGCCCGTTAGAGGGTTCACATGATGCGACGTGTAATCAATACCTTTCTCTTCCAAAGTAAGTCTCACCTTCTGGCTGTTCAAGGAAAAAGGATGATGATATAACTGCATGGTATTATTAACATAGAATGCCAAGAATGTTATACCTGCACCAGATTACAACAAAATCATCAGTTAAAATACCTCCGAATAGGCAGATGCAACAACATTTTCTTCTTATGATAGGAAGATGCAACAACAGTGAAGATTGTTGTTCATCTACAATAGGCAGATGCAACGACACTGACATGGAAGCAGCAATCTAAAAACTTGGAAACAACATTTATTCTTACAGGACTTTGTGATGACAGGAGAAAACTAGTTTCGATAAATACTATGAAGATTGTTAGCAACAAAATGCAAGACAGCAGAAATCATATAAGTATATCAGCAACAACAATAAGCCACAAAACTCATGTTGCCTAATTCTCAAATTTTGCTCCGAAGATTAATGACAACTTGGTATTCTGCAATCAATTCATAGAAAAGCAGGGCCACTAATGCATATGTATAAACTTCATAAGTTATTATCACATTCCTTTCTTTCTTTTTTCATCTTTGTTGTTTTCACATTCTCAATCTACAACTTTAAAGAGTCATTTGGTGTGAGGTATAAGGTATAATAATCTCGAGATGAAATGCAGAATAATTTCATCCTGCGTCTGGTTGGAGGTATTAGATAGTCCATGGATTATTTATCCCACCATTTATACCATACTGATGGGATAAGTTAATCCCGGAATAACTTGTTCCCAACCAAACGACCACTGTAAGCCAAACTGAGTCCATAAAGTTGGATACACTAAGCTAGAGTCTGACCATAGTTTTTCAAAACAATTCTTCAAATAGTATCTGTTCCACCACAAAATTTGATCTTCAAATATTTTCAAGTTCCCAAAAACTGATCACGGGTTTTAGGGACTTCCACTCATCAAATTTCTATTATTTTTTTTCCAATGTCTAAACACAACTTCAAATCCCAAAACCTCAAAAACATAATTTTTTCAACTTTTAAATCTATAACCAAACAAGTGTATGAACCCACAACTGCTGTGTCGAAGATTCAAACCAGTACCAACTAGACTATAAGCTTGGCCGGAAAATTTAAAAAAATAAATAAAAATTATTCAATTATGATCAGAACCCACAACTTCCAGAAACTAACAGAACAATCCAGAAACACCAAGAATCACAACAAAAAACCCAGAATTGGTAAAATTAATCACCATTAAAAAGAAGAATTTTTCAAGGATTAAAACTAAAAGTAGCAAAAACAGAACATACCTAATGGAATCCAGTAGAGAATTCAATTTGGCAAAAAGCTGACTTGTGTGATTTAGAGAATTGGGGTCTCACACACACACACATAGAGAGAGAGAGAGAGAGAGAGAGAGAGAGTATAAATTGGCTTAAAGGGGTTTATGCCTTTTTGTGGAGAGAGAGAGAGAATTTGACAACCGAGAAAAGCAGTTTTCTAATTGCCTTTTACTTGGCTTTCATGGAAATAGGAAAGCGACTACTAATTCCTTATTACTTAATTCATTCAAACAAATTAATATATTCAAAATTATTTATTTTTTACATTTCTTTCATAAGATGGTGTATTGTATTATGAAATGAGAGAAAACAACATATTCATCGATATAATATAATATAATACGATAGATTATGGGATGATAGATAACGACGGTTCAAATATACTGATATACTTTTAGTACGTTTTTATAAAAACGTTTCAACAAATATATATTGAGTGAAATTTTAAAAATAAAATTTGAGAAAGATAGAGTGTACGCAAATTTTATTCTTACCTAGTAGAGGTAGAGATGTTGCTTCCGGAGGACGACCCTTTGCTTGAATACCGCATATCAAAGTGGATATGAAAAAAGAAAAAAATACAGTGAAGAAAATAAAGCAACTAATAAGAAAATAGAGTAATAACTATAGGATAGTGTGGTAACCCCAACACAATAACAACAAATGATGACAGAAATTACAAAAGCAAGACATTATAAGAATCAGGCTAAATCCTTCGAAAAGTAAGACAACACTCCAAACCTACTAACCTTCCACCTTAATACGCAATTTCGACACCCTCTTATCTAAGATTATGTTCCCGATAATATGAAGTTGTGTCATATTTTTTCTAGTCATTGCTCCCCAATATCTTTTTGTTCTACCACTACCTCTTCTCGTACCCAGTATATCCAACCCCTCACACCTCTTTACTAGGGTATCTGCGCATCTCCTTTTCATATGCTCAAAACTATCTCAACCTTACTTCCCCCATCTTATCACCACGGAGGCCACCCACTTTGTCATGTATATCCCCATTCCTAATTTTAACATTTATAGTATGTCCACACATCTATTTCAGCATCTTCATTTCTACAACTTGAATCTTCGAAACATGAAAGTTCTTGACTAACCAGTACTACACCTCATATAATAAAGTCGATTTAACCACCACTCTATAGAACTTATGTGTAAGTTTTATTGGTACCTTTTTATCATAGGAGGCAGGCCTTGACATCATCTTCAATGTCCCCACTTCCCTAGATTACAAATCAAACATACTTGAAACTATCTCTCTTGAAAATAACTTATGTGTCAAGCCTTACTTCCGCGCCTACCTCGTGCATGTATCACTGAATTTGCACTTCAAATATTTTAATCCTACTCAACCAGAACCCTTTAAACTCCACAATTTGTCTCCACACCTTCAACCGAGCATTAACTCCATTACGCGTCTCATCAATCAGTATTTTCTCATCCACAAACGGCAAACACCATGACACCCTATCTTGAATATACTACATCAATCCATCAATCATCAAAGCAAATAGGAAAGGGCTAAGAACTTATCCATATTCCATGGTGCAACCCCATCTCAATTGAGAAGTGCTTTGAGTTTCCTCCTACCATTCTAATCGAGTTTTAACTCCATCATCTATGTTCTTTATCACCCTAATATAATTAAGCTATCGATAAAAACACCTCTAGCATCCAGACATCTCTAAAGGATTTCCCTCAAAATTATATCATAAACCTTTTCAAAGTTAATAAATATTATCTATCCAAAATATATATATATATATATATATTTCTCCGTTAATCTCCTCACAATATAAATGACTAACAATAAAACACTTGGATCGAAATAATATATAGAACATCAAACGAAAGCTTATAACTATAAACTTTTAATAACGACAAATCAAAGGATAAAATAAAAGTATACTATAGATGCCTCAATCATCAATAATAGAAAGGGGGAGAAATGAGTAAAATTAAAAGGTAACTAACATCATTACGGTGGAGTGGTAAGTATTTTTTTCATCCTTAATCAATAAGTCTTGCGTTCGAGCCTCCTTAGGTACAAAGTTAACTTTGTTAGGAAGCGTTTTACTCCCAGTGAGCCATTTTTCATTGCGAATCTAAATTTAGTTGAGCTTCAATATGAATATCAGACCGTTTGGAAAAAGAAAAAAAAAACTAACTACCGTCAATAATGTAGTCAACTCCAAGTCTTGTGCCAACCTCCGCCGCCCCCTAACCTTTTTCTTAGTATAAAAATAAGTTGAACTAAAAAGTAATTCAATAAACAATAAATAAATTAGAAGTTGATTTCTCCGTCAGCCACGCGGAATGGAATGGTGTGGTAGAATTTTATTTCTTTGTCATGTGATGTTTGATTTTCTCATTTTCAATTTATGTGATATTTTTCATTTTCTGAGAGTCAAACAGTTTAAGTTTGATCAGAAACTTGCGTAAGGAATTTTCAATTTTTTTAAAAATAAAATTTATATATTTGTAAACTACGTAAAAAGTACTATAAATCACAATAATTGATAATTCAAAATGTTTAAAAGAACTATGAAAAATTTCCGATCAAAGATAGACTTGTTTGAATCTTGAAATTCGAAAAATGTCACATAAAATATGATGGAGGGAGTATTTCTTATTGGATTCATACGATTAAGGTTCTATTCAGAGATATGCTTTTATTTTTTTTTTAAATCTCATATTCAAAATCTCTAATTAAAAAAAATAGAGTTTTATCTGTTTCGACAAATCCTTGAAATGATAGACTGGTATCAGGTAATAAAGCTAAGGAAACTACTACTTGTTGTATTTGCCAAATTCCTCCTTAGATTCACCTATTCTATTCCAATTCCACTCGTAACAAGTTCATTCACCCAAATTCAAAGGGCAATTTCTATTGTTAAAAATTAAAAATCTTATTTAACAATGAATTTATCGAAGAATTCTTATTAACTACAAGTTAGTCAGCGATGAATTTCATAACAAATTAGTAAAACAATATTAATATTGAAAATTCTTACGATTTTAGAGATATTTAGGCCTTATTTTTTATTAAGATTAAGATGTCTGAATCTCAATGTACATTTGAGTGATTAAGATATTATCTTTATATATGAACACTGAATAATTAAAATTATTTTTTTGTCAACATTTAAACGTACATAATTCATTTATTTGTAAACATAATTGACATACAAATTTAAATAAGAAATTGATCAAATATCAAGTAAAAAAATAATTCAATAAAATAAAATCATTATTTTGAATAAAGAAATTAAATATTTATGTTCGCTAGTGATAGTGGAGATGATTTGTAGTGGTGGTAATCATAGATATTAGTGACTAGAAATGGTGGTGATGATAGTTATGATGATGGAGGTGGTTGGTGTTGTATTAATTGTCATGATGGTGGCGGTTGATAGTGATGGTGATAGCTATGATGGTGAAGTTGATTGATATTAGTAGTTGGCGATGTTGATGGTGATTGCTGAAGAATGTGGGGTGATTGACAATACCTCGGTGGTAGTTTATTGATGGTGGTGCTAGTTGTGATGGTGGAGTTGGTTGGTAATAAAGATTGGTTGCAATAGTGTTATTGGTTGATAATGATGGTAAAGGCGGTGAGATGATGGTGATGGCAATGGTGTTAAAGAATGATAAAAGTCTCACATTGGTGGTTAATGAGATGTGTTGATTCCTTATAAGGCTTGGGCAATCCTCCTCCCTTTGAGCTAACTTTTGGGGTGTGAGTTAGGCCCAAGACCTAATTTGACATGGTATCATAGCAAGGCTCATCTCACCCAATGTCGGGGCAAAATTGCTCACACACCAGATGATAAGCACTGAACGTGAGGTGGGGTGTTAAAGAATGACAAAAAGTCTCACACTGGTGGTTAATGAGATGGGTGAAATCCTTATAAGGCTTGGGAAACCCTCCTCCATTTGAGCTAGCTTTCGAGGTGTGAGTTAGGCCTAAAACCTAATGTCACGACCCAGAGGTACCCACTAGATGTAACAAGGTGTACTCAACCCCGAAGGGTCTCATACAAGCCCCTTAGCATATCATAACATAAGATAATAGAAATGATGCAGAAATTTTTAAAACTTTTTTCCATACAATCGAAGTCTTTATAAAAGCAAGTGGAAGTCTATAACACTTTTGTCTCAAACCATCTAAAACCACTTGAATAAAACTTTGGTACGCAGCCCATACAAAAGCCTAAAACATAAAAGAACGACATAAAGGAAAGGTGAGCAAATCCTCGATGCTATGAGGACTCACCAGATCTTCAACTCCTTGCTCTACTAGGAACCTAGCCACGAGAATGGGACTCAATATCGCCAAACCCTACATTTGATAAGAATGTAGGCAAGAGTATGCGTTAGTACAATAATGTACTAAATATGATAGCTAGCATAAATCATCAACATAAGCATATTAGAGACATTAGTCAACATAAGACATATACCATAATCATAAGAGACAATAATATAAGTCATAAGTATAAGAGACATCATCATAAGACATAGGCTATAAGCATAAGAGATAACAACATAGTTATAGACATAATCAACGCATCTAGTTTAACCTAACATAAAAGAAACACTTCATAAGCCACCTCAAGGCAAGCTTGTGCAATGCATGGACAAGACTCCATAATCCCACCCATGCCAAGCAAGTCACTTTAGGTCCTCATTCATCTTTATCATCTTTTGATCTCATCCTTAGCTTATTTCTCATAGACAAGGAAACATTCACCTTTAGTCACAGATGCATTGGAAATCAACTATAGCAACAACCAAACTAGGCATACATCATAAGCATAAGTCATAAGCATGTTCATTACATAAATCATCATAACATAAAAGGAACATATCATAACCACCCTCAAAGCATACTTTTGCAATGCATGAGTAAGACCCCATAAATCTCACTCATGCTAAGTAAAGCTTCTTGAGTAACCATAACTCATAATTCATAGTCTTGTTGTGGTAGTGAGAATTAGCCTTAACCAACATAGACCATGTGAGCTTAACATGGAATCCGGTGTTACCCACACCAAAAAGGGGTGTCTTACTTGCCTAAGGTAAGACCATCATTGGTTAGCTTTAGGTGGATCTATCAGTTAAATAACCTATGGGGGTACGTAGTTTATGGGATAAGGAGATTGCTACTAGAAACCCGGTCTTTCTCACGAAAGGGATTCCATCTTAAGAGATTGCTTCAAGGAATCTGGCCTTTCTCACAGAAAGATTCCTTCTAGAAACCCGGCCTTTCTCACGGAAGGGCTTCCATCTCACATCAATATCCACTTGGTGCTAAGCATAATTCCCACGGGGTACTTATTAAGTCATAACTTGTTTCATTAGGATAGCTCATTAGATCATGCGTGAGAATAACCTTTCACCGTCCATGTCTACATTTAACATTAGATTCAATTAGGTGAGAATAACCTTTCAACCTTAGAATCTTCATTACGTGAGAAAACCTTTCACATCATGTTCATTATGTGTTCATGAGAATAGTCTTTCAATGAATCATAGCAACATTAACATAATCATGGACATTTCATTCATAGCCATGCATAAGTGTGTGTGTGTGTGTGAGAATAGCCTTTCAACAACACCACAATTACATCATAGTCATAATCACTTTAATCTCAAAGTGTTCTTAAAGCATATACATAAGTCTCATAAAATATGCATAATATCCTATATTGCCCTTTCAAGGGTCAAGGATCATATTCAATTAACACATCTATAATTCACTACATTAGACATGGATATAATCATAATTCAAGAAATCAATTTACTTCATGCATAATCTCATATACTCATAATATAGGTCATGTGGGTGAAATCCTTCCATAATAATACCTTATACAAATCAACATACATAATAGCTTCACTCTTAAAGCCTTAACATTCTTAGTTCATTCATATTAGCTTTTACCTTAAGAAATCTATTCATACTTCATCATATTACCCCCAATCTCAAGCACTACTAATCATGATTCATCATATAAGCCCTAATCTAATCAATTCATGTATTCAAGCTTTACCTTTAAGTAATTCATATCTAGGTGCTCTAATCTCAAGCAATTCATAAAGTAATTCATCAATCTTAGAAGGTCACATCTAAGCCCTTAATTTCCTCTTTAATGACATAAAACCCAACTATATCAATTTCACCCTAAAATCTTAGATTAATCAAGAATACATGTATAATCATACTAAAATCATGCAATTACATGATAAACAATCATAAACAACCATTATCCATTCAATTGGATCAACATACAACAATACCCATAATATAAGAAGGAACCCTAACTAGAATTGGCGATTCATCTTCACAATTTGGGGAAACATGGGGGCTTCATGGATGAAAAGGATCCATGAATGAATAAGTCATCATACCTTGATTATAAAGCCTAGCAAACTTGAAACAATGGATTCTTGACCTAGCTTGACCCTCTTCTTCTTCTTCTTCTTCTTCTTCTTCTTTCTAGAGAGAGGATTTTTTAGAGGGAATTGGGTTTTCTTTTTGGTGAGTTGAGAGAATGATTTCGAATCACTAAATTAAGGGTCTAAAGTCTTTATATAGATGGTCTAAGTAAGGTTAAAATGACACCACTTAACCCCTAATTAATTTCGGAAAGTTCCATAAGTTCTTCACTAAACCGCTTAAGCTTGCACACTATCTCATCCACGAGACCACACCCACGGGGGGTGGGTGGACCCACGGGGCGTGCTGGTCATCCGTGGGTGGAGTTACTGGAACCATGTTCTTGAGCCCTTGACCCACGACCCCTCACCCACGAGGCGTGGGTGGACCAATGGGGAGTAGGTCCCCACGTAGATCACTGTTTTAGGAAGATTTTTGGGTAGTTTCTAGGGTCCTCCTCAAGGACCCTTGGTTGGTCCTTGGGGAGTCATACCTTGACGTTCTAACCCTAAACTCTTCATTCTAAGTACGGGGAGTTATATCTACGACTCTAACCCTCACGTCAAGCTCTAGTTTAGCCTACTAGTTTCCGGAGTGTTACACCTAATTTCACATGGTATCAGAGCAGGGTCCATCTCAATCAGTGTTGGGGCCCCCAAAATCAAAATTGTCCATGCACCAGATGCTAAGCACTAGGCGTGTGATGGGGTGTTAATGAATGACAAAAGTCCTACATTGGTGGTTAATGAGATGAGTGGACTCCTTATAATGCTTGGGCAATCCTCCCCCCTTTGAGCTAGCTTTTGGGGTGTGAGTTAGGCCCGATACCTAATTTAACATGGTATCAGAGCAGACAGAGGTCCTGAAATCGAATCTCACCACCACCGGCCATATCAAAAAGAATTTCCACGTGCTTGGCCCATGAAAAAGAATGAGGTTCGCACATGAGATGGCGTGTTGAGAATATAATCAACTAATAAAAGTATGCTCTCTCTAACAGTTTAAGTTTAAGCTTTTAGATGAGATGGTCACATACTTCAACAAATTTATCACTACAAGAAAATATGAAATTAGCTACGAAATTTGTGGACAATTCCTAGATAATCCATCGCTAAAACACTCTTATATCTAATTGAATTTTCTTATAAATCCACAGCTAAATGAGATTATCATTAATTTTTATTGTTTAGCTACAAAATTTTGCTCGTCGTTAATTTATCATTTTCTAGTAGTGGATATAAATTATAATGATGGAGGTGGTAGGTATGGTAACGATTCGCAGTAGTGGTGGACAACAATGTTGGTTGTCGATGGTGACAATGATGGCAGAGGAGGTTGGTGTTCGACCATAGTAATGATATATATAGAGAGAGAGAGAGAGTTGACAATGGCGGTGATAGTTATGATGATCAAGGTGGTTAGTGGTGGTGATTTGTTCTTGTGTATAGAGTAATGATGAATATTATCCACACAAAAATACTTCTTAGTAAAATTAAGATTTCATTCAAGATTTTAATCGTTTTAACATATTCAGACCAGTTAAATATTTAAATCTTAGTGAAAATAAATTCATTTAATGATTTTATATTTGAATCATTCAAATACTGATGTTCATTAAGTGCAAACACATGAGGCTCGGTTATAATTGTTTGTGCAACTTGGGCACTTACTTCACTACCTCTTCCCTACTAAAAAAATGATTATAATCAACTATTCTTGTTCTTTTCCACATTTTGTGAATTTCATAGTATCTAGGAAATTATTCATTTTTACACAACCAATTCCACATAAGTCGTCCACATGATAAGAGTTTAGACATAAGCCTATTTATGTTATGTGTTTCTGCCAACTTTATTCATAGCTTTTTTTTTTCTTGTTGAACTTTTCTTCCTTGGTGAAGTTCTCTTTTCATGACTTTCACAATTTCTCTTTCTGTAGCTTGTATATCACTGTATGTCATGTATATGCCAATATATACACTTGATATACAATGATATAGATTGACATACACAAGCCGTATACATAATATACAGTGATATACATATACACACATGTTTGCCTTTGTATTGCCCATACGTCAGGTCTATGTCATTGTTACTATGAGTGAATAGAAGGCTATTTATAATAAAACTCTAAGGAGCATTATCCGCAGAATTCAGCCCTGAGTAAAAAACTACTCGTTCCTCTTTCCTTGTTAAATTTTGACTTGACAGACCTATTAAGAAAATAATGATGGGTACAATGAGTTTATCATTTTACCCCTATTAATTGATAGTGTCTTCAACATATTTACTTACTACATTTTTCAAAGACATTAACTAAATGTTAATAAATTAAGAGTATAATAGGAAGAAAAAAGTATCCTTCTTTGATTTGTTAAAAATGACAAGTAAAAAGAAAAATCAAATTAGGAAATATTTGACAAGTAAATAACGATGGAAGGAGAACCAATTACCAAATTAATTGTTTTCATCATTGTCTAAATTGATACCCTTGAAGATTCTAAAAAGAAAGAAAGATATACACTATCCTAATTTAGTGTGATATAGATATATGATCACAATATCAATTAAGGCCATTTGATTATATTCTAGTCATTTTAGGTAAAATGATAAATGTGATTTATAATAAGAAAAAAAAAATATTTTTTCATAATCCATTTGTATCATTCTATTTAAACTTAAACATATTCTAAACATTATCATCAAATCAATTTTTCTTAGTGAGAAAAAAGAAGAAGCAAAAATGAAGTTAGAATTGGGAATTGCAATTATGTTGATGATGATTTTTGTAGCACAAGGGATGACTGATGTACAACGATGCCTTCATGCTTGCAAATTACAATGTGGCAATGATAGAAAATGTTACAATGATTGTGTAAATAATTGTGTTGTTTCTGTGAATGTACAAAGTCAAATTCACTATTGTAAGATTGGTTGTTTTTCTGTCAAGTGTTCTAAATTTGATGTAAATGATAAGAAAAGAGAGACTTGTTTGGAGGATTGTTTTAATAAGGTTTGTTCTTTCAAAAGTTAGTGATGTATTTGTTGCTAAAAATATATGTACTGAAAGAACATGATTATTCTCATTCTGTATTTTTTTTTTTTTACATTAATTTTCAGTATATCAACTGAACAAAGATTATTTTTTATTTTTTTTGGTTTTCCACCCGGTGTCCGGAGCCCATATTAGAGCTCCGACTAAATCTGGTTCGCACACTGCAAGGACCATTCGGGGGTGGCGTTCCCAACAGGATTTTCTCCATACTCAGGGCTCTAACCCGAGACCTCTGGTTAAGGGTGAAGCACTCCCACCAGTGCACCACAATCCATGTTGGTAACCGAACAAAGAAAATTGATTCACTCCATTCTATATATTTTTTCTGGCCTTAATTTTTAATTACATTTATGGTGTTTAAAAAAAAAAATATAGTGTAAAAATTACTAATAATATCAGTATATTAACATACTAGAAGGGCAAGGCACGGGCCCAATATGATAAATAGCATCAACATTCTTTTTACATCATGTTATATAAAGATTCACAAGCAAATTAATACAAATGAAAACTAAAATTCTTAAATGAACAATACTGTAATTACATATCAAATTCAATCATCAATGAATAAATAAATAAAAAGATGCAAACACCCTTAAATTGTCAATCTACCGGCATACAAATATTGTTTTTTTCCCATCCTTGGAAATGGAAAGTATATGTACTATTTAGATAACAACATATTGAATTTGTAATGTTTCCTTTTGACATCATCATTTATGCACCAAATCTGTAGGAAGCCTACTAAACTAACAAACACATGGGAAAAAAATGCAAAATCATAGCTGTAAAAATGCTTCAATAAAATACCTTCTATATGTTTCTTCTTCCTCATTCAGGGATAACTGCAGATCCAAATTTGCTTTGAATGAGTAGACAATAAGAATTACATTGTCAAAGATACTAAATAAGTGTGTGGATTTAACAATTTTATACTTATTAAACAGGATTTCACCCCAACAATAAAAAGTGTGACTAATGCGACACTGAAATATACTTACAAAACATATAACGTCACTAAATTAAGAAGTGTAAGTTATAGCAAGCATCATAATAATAATGTCCAAAATCAAGTTATTCAATATGAATACGAAGAGGACATTCTTTCATAAGAAATATTTCTCAACACGATAACAAAAAAAGACATAAAACTTGAGATCAGAAGTATTTCTTTAAGAAAACAATCTCTAGAGTAAACTTATCGACAATGAACATTAAATGAAAGAGGCAAATCCATTTTCTCACCCCATGTACGATTGATTGGAGACTTATTCAGTAGGTCCTCCTATTAAGAGTACAAAGTTTGCAAGATAGAAATATTCTATTCAATGAAACACAATTTAATCTACAAAGGGTAAGACTTCGCCTGCGATACACATCCAATATGATATAACTGCAATCTTGTCAGATTATTTCACTAATAGATAGCTAATTCAGATGGCATATGAACAATGGCTCAACTGTATCCTTATATATCTCTTATATTGGATAAAATCAACTATAATAGTGTAGTACTAAAGGAAAGATTCAGCAGTAAAAGAATTTCTCCATCAATTGGTGGAGAAAACATCCCAAAGAGTTGTTGAAAACCAATAAACCCATAAAATGGAGATGAATATATAATGGTTGAGAACTAAGTAATGGAGAGTCCAGCAAAAAAAAATGATTATACAAAATTTGCATATATGTTGTTGCCCTGCAGAAACGACAACATATAAAAGCTCCAAAAGTATGGTTAATACAATATAAGTTAGCAGCAGTGGAACAGTTTACTACATGTTCTATCTATTTTTGTTTATCATATTACGCAGTAGTTAAAAATTACATCATCAAAAACAATATGAGATTGAAAGATTAATTTTTATCTAATATTAACAAAAGGCTGATGTAGGAACAAAGACAGAGAGAAGCCTTCACTGTGTGACCAAAGAAATTACGAAAATCCCTCTAACAATATGAGAAATGCGAATTAACAGAAGGATGACAATGACTCACTCCAAGAAAGACAATAGGAGAAGCTGGAAGAGTTGTACAAGGTGAAGTAGGTGCACAAAAATGGGCCAGAAAAATGAAGTTTGTTCTGCAAGTCAAAAAAGAGGTGAAATACGCCTATGTTGTCAATGAAAGCAATTGTTTAGGAGTAAGAGAAGAGTGTAACTCAACTTCTGTAAAAAGCTCTATGAATTTTATCGCCACAAATGGATGTCAGCACTTATAACTGAAGATAAGAAAGATGAAAACTATGCATTAGTGAGAAGTGAAAAAATCTAGAGCTCGACTCCATGACTGAAATCAAATGTATGATTAAGCACTTAGTAAAAATGCCTTTGAGGTAACTTTTCTAATCTCTAGAAACGGCATAGTGTATGTTGTAGGTTAAAATTCTATCCTGTTGACTCCAAAGTAGGAGAAAACTTTGGTCTCACGACAATCATTGTACTGTTCCAATGTAAGTAAATCTAGTTCATTTGTTTAGTTCAAATGCATATCACATCCGTCCCCAACTGGATGTGTCGAGGACTTGATGCATATGAAGGATTCAGAAAGACGTGGCGGTATCTTGAAAAAACATGTATCAATCAACCAAGTGAGTTCGAGTTAAGAGAAGTGTGTACATTTTGTAAGAAAATAGTAGAATCAATGTAACAATGAAGAAAGATTTGAATCACAATAATACATATTTAAAATAAATTCTTTACGTACCGAGTATATTGTTTGCTCGTTAAGCTGCCAGGAACATTCTGATTTTACAGCCCAACTTCTTCACTATCCAATGTACCCATGGGGACATTACTATTTTCTTTTCTTGCAAATTATAGAAAAGCACGAATACCAAAAATAGTTAGCGTAAGATCCTCGTAGGTGTATGAACTTTATTATTTCCACAGACCGCATATTTATTTGAAGAAGATAAATCAAAAGATTCAAATAGAAAGAAAATATATAGTTGAAGCTTTAAAGTAGCCACTGGTTATTCATTATTTTTGACCTGTTTGCCTGGACACAATTGAGCGAATATTTATCAAGTCATCAATCTTTGGAGCATTTAACGCTATCTAGTCTAATTCAATTCAAAAAAGGCATAACAATGAACTAATGAGCCTTCGAAATAGAGGTCAAACATGAAACTTATTAATGTAAGCTCAATATGAAGTAATGGCTAGAATAACTTAGAAAGACCTATTGAGACAAACTCAATTTCAGTTACTGCTTTGCCTTTCTCCTTGCAGATTGGAAAGCCTTTTAACACCAAAGAATATGAACAATGTAATAAAAGTCTACAACAATAACATACTCAGTTTTACCCTTATCTTGAGAGATAGAAAAAGTTGTTTCTGATGATGTACTAAAGTCTAAATGATATAGTAAATCTTAAATTAAACAAGACTTTGTATAAAATTGGGATTGTTTTTTTAATTTATGAAAAAAACCGAAAAATTTCCGAACCGAACCGAATAACCTTACGATATATTTTAAAATATATCAACAATATGTTAAATTTAATATATAAATATATTTTATAACATTTTTCAAATATAAATATAACTTGGTGTTGGAAATAAAGGTTGTGGGCGTGCACAAGTAAAAATCTCTCGATCTTATGCAATAACTCGCAAACCACACAGAGGGGTAACGTAGTTGCTTTCGCTGATTTGGAAAGCAGATATTATAAAATAGATTACAAGTTTTCTCTTGTATTATTGGAATCTTTCTCAAAAAAAATTGCATTTGACATTATATAGTTTAGTTAGCGTGTTACTAAAAATTATTTTGACAAACAATTTTGCCTCCTAATAATGTTTTGACTCTTTTAGTTGAAGGGTGTTAGTTGCATGAATAATCTACTTTGTTAATCTTCAATTAGAAAATACTAATGAAAAAACTCCATAGCTGTTGTTGATACTTGTTACTATTGCTCGATAAAACTAGAGTTGAAATTATTTAATAATTATGTTTTATCATATGTTCAATTGCTAATTTGAAACATGTCATAATTTCAACGTCTAAATAAAATTCACTCAGAAATTTAAGCAATATTCAATTTGTCAGGATATTAAAAGTTGTTCAAAATCTAATCGAAACGAAAAAAGTTATTGATTTATCGATAATGGGTTAGTGCTTTAGCGGTTCTGGTGATGATTTTGATTTTTTTTTAATTATTGAGTTAACGATTCTTAATGGTTTGACGATAGTAAATTAAATAATTGTATTTATACCATTTGGTATATAAAGTCCTTAACTTAGAGTTTAGTTTCTTACTTTTATTTTAGGTTATTATTCTACAATGTGATAGTATTTGTTTTTGAGCAAGATGCAATTTCTCAACTCATGTGCTTGTTCATTTAGTTTGTCAACTTGTTTTTAAGTGATTTTCAATGATATTTTTTGTGTCAAATCTTAACGGTTAAACCGATAATAATTAATAACCGACAAACCAATATCCTAACTTTCTATAACGATTTATCATGTTTACAAAATAATAACCGATAAGTCAAATTGATAAATTTTAAAACTGAATCAAACCAACTAATACACAGCCTGCCCGATATTTCATATTAATACTCGAACAAACCTTTTATCCAATATATATTTGGAAAATAATGGTCTTGAATTGAGGTCAAGAGGTCAAAATTTGAGTCTCGAGTCAAAGTCAGGAGTCGGAGTCGAAAGTTGGATCCCAGGTGTGAATTCGTTTAGGGTGGTGAGGATTAGGGAAATGTAATAAGCATACGCATTAATTAATTAGTGATGATAAAATAGTGTGTTAGATATCTATCTTCACACAACAATATCATTATTAAGCTATAAAATGTATTTCTCGTAAGTAAATAAAAAGAAAATGAAACAACGTAACCTCAAGTGGGGTCTGAGTAGGATAGCATGTCCGTTGAAGTAGAAAGACTATTTCCAAAAGACTCTCGGCTCGACAAACTGAAACATAATGGTACATTTTGTAACATAAAATGTGAATATGACTAGTATGAGAAATTAAAACGAAGTTAGTTTTGGAGAGTAAATAGAGAGTTTAAATGGCAAAATCAAGAATCAAGAAGTGAGTTTTCTATATAAACACACATTTTAATTTGTGCTGTGTCATCATTTCCATTAAATTCATGATCTTCTACTGATCTCTCATAATTCCCATCCATTTGATATAATCTCCTTCTCTGAGTTGATACAATGATAATATTCAAGAAATCAAGAAGACATTCTAATGAAAGAATCTACTGTCGTACGTGCAGAAATCCAGTTGCACGCGTCCAAGATTATATTCGGAGGGTAAGGATTCGAATATAATGATTTCATGAATGAATTAAGTTATATTTCTTGCAACTTATTATTATCTTGTAAACTTTGCAGATTCGTCCAGGAGCGATCTTAATTAGAAGAGTGTAAGTCTCATGATTAATTGATTTTGTGCAACTTGAGATTTATTAATTGATTTTGTGCAACTTGAGATTTATTAATTTCTGCACTCTAAGTAATATATATATATATATATATATATGTGTGTGTATATGCAGGTATAATGTTCGTGTACCAGACGATGTGGAACATCAGTTTGGATTTACCACAGCCGATACTTACTGTGGCCAATGTGGAACGTTGATCGGGTGGAAATTTGTAAGATGGTTTACATGAACAAGAAGATTTTGTTGTTTTGTAAATGGTAAGTACTGAATTTGTTTTTATTTGATGATCTCCAGATTGCAGTCCCACTAGGGTGCGTGGATGTTAGAGAAGGAAGATTCATGTTGATATCGTAAGTTTCTAATTACAAATTTGCAACAGAGTGTACATATAATTGTAACGGTTGATACAAATGATGGTATTTTGTGGCAGGAGAGAGGTTACTTTATGGAATGGTGTACCATTGCTTCATGAAGAACAAGGTTTAGGCGCTAATGAGCAAAATGCAAATCAAGATTTAGGCGCTAATGAGCAAAATGAAAATCAAGATTTTGGCATTAATGAGCAAAATGGAGATGCTAATGAACAAAATGCTGGTCAAGATTTCGGCGCTAATGAACAAGATGTGGGCGCTAATGAGGCTAATGCAGTTCAAGATGGCGGCACTCCAATGAACTGAATGAAGATGTAGAGCAGCTAATGATGAGAATGCAGACATTGATAGCCTACTCATGCTGACATACTGCTTATACAAAGTGCTATATTTCGTAATTGTGTGATATTCTGTTTTGAGATTGGGTTGGATTAAACCAATTGACACTCAACTTTTTACACGTTTGAGCTCCGTTCTCTATATGCTGCTTAGTTTGTTTTTAATTTCCTTAACTGCAACAGCTATACAGTCAATGCTAGTGAACTTTTTGTTTGTTTTCTTAGACTATTGTGGGGAAAGATGATGTTTCAGTATGTGGTGAAGTCACATCAAGATATGTATGTATGTTATTGTTGTTGTAGGTAGTCGGTAGAATGTTGTTATAAAGAAGTAATATAACCTGAAAAATTGGTACGTTCTCCATAAAATCCAGCCGTTACAGTGAAATATTGTTATAACGAATGGTTGTAATAATGAGGCTTGGTAGCCGCCTTCATGTAGTAAGTTAGCAAAACTTATATATATTTTGTGCCTTCATTGTCCATTCACCATGTAATTGTTGCATCAACTTCACGGAACCATTTAAAATCTTACACCTTCACTGGACTCTCACCGTGCTATCTATCTTGTTTCAACTTCACGAGACTAATCTCGATGTTCCATAGAACAGGTTTATAGATGCTGAGAGAAAGGGCCTATCTCAGCTGCTTTTCCTAAGCCAAATTTTGCCTACAAGTTTCAATGGAGGCATTTCAGAAACGTTAAAGGGAGGGTAAAATGGAGGCGTTCCGGAAACGTTATTTATGGTATCTAATAATTAGGGAATAGATTAAGATATAAAGTGTATTTCTTTTAAGCAAATAAAAAGAAAATGAAACAACAGCATACTCAGTGAAATTCCATTACATCAAGTGGGGTCTGAGTACGTAGCGTAGTATGTATGCAGACCTTATCAGTACCTCGTGGAAGTACAGAGACTATTTCCGAGAGACCCTCGACTCAAGAAAATGACATAGGGTATATTTTTTCTCTATATAATTTTAAATCGGTTGCAACTGACTAGTATTAGAAATTGAAAAGAAGAGTTTTGGAGGGTAAATAGAGAGTTAATGGTAAAATCAAAAATCAAGAAGTGAGTTTTCTATATCAACAATTTGTCTTCTCATCATTTCCATTATATTCATTCTTATAATTCCCATCCATTTTTCTTTTCATTTGATATAATCTTCTCTCTGAGTTGATACAATGATAATATTCAAGAAATCAAGAAGAAATTCTAATGATAGCATCTACTGTCGTACGTGCAGAAATCCAGTTGCACGCGTCCAAGATTATATTTGGAGGGTAAGGATTCGAATATAACGATTTCTTGCAATTTGTTTCATGAATTAAGATGTACTCTGTTATATTTCTTGACTAACAACAGAACCAACTTATTTTCTTGTACACCTTGCAGGTTCGTCGAGCAGGGATCTTTAGTAGAGTGTAAGTCTCATGATTGATTTCGTGCAACTTGAGATTTATTTCTGCAGTCTAAGTTATATATATGCAGGTATAATGTTCTGTTACTGGACGATGAGAATTATCGTTTTGGAAGTACCATAGCCAAGACTTACTGTGGCCAATGTGGAACGTTGCTCGGGTGGAAATTTGTAAGATGGTTTTCATGAACAAAAAGATTTTGTTGTTTTTAAATATTACTGAATTTTTTTAATTTGATCTCCAGATTGTAGTCCCACTGTGGTATGTGTTCGGTAGAGAAGGAAGATCCGTTTTGTTCTTGTAAGTTTCTAATTACAAATTTGCAACAGAGTGTACATATAATTGTAAGGGTTGATACAAATGAGTATTTTGTGGCAGGAGAGAGCTTTGTTTCTGGAATGGTGTACCATTGATTCATTTAAACGAAGAACAAGATTTAGGCGCTAATGAGCAAAATGCTGATCAAGATTTAGGTGCTAATGAGCAAAATGCTGATCAAGATGGAGGCGCTAGTGAGGAAAATGCAGATCAAGATGGAGATGCTAGTGATCAAGATGGAGACACTACTGATCAAGATGGAGATGCTAGTATTCAAGATGGAGAGACTACTGATCAAGATGGAGATGCTACTGATCAAGATGGAGACACTACTGATCAAGATAGAGACGCTAATGAACAAAATGTGGGCGTGAATGAGGAAAATGCTGATCAAGATGGCGGCACTCCAATGAACTGAATGAAGATGTAGATCAACTAATGATGAAAATGCAGACATTGATAGCCTAGTCATGCGGATATTCTGCTTATACAAAATGCTATAATTCATAATTGTCTGTTTCCATTTCTGTTGTAAAATTGCAGTACATATTACTACTTCAAGTTGGATTAAACCAATTGACACTCAACTTTTTACATGTTTGAGCTTCCCTTCTCTATATGCTGCTTATTTTGGAAGATATGTTGAATGATCTGAAGACTACTGCAGTCACACCTTTCTATAAATATAAATGGAAAGAAGAGGAATTACATTCACGAATGTTTTTTTCTTGTGGAAAACGGTTTGATTCATAGATTGCGCTTTAAACTTGTTTCTGCTTCTTCACCCTAGCTAACTATTAATCTCGGGTGAGGCTGTAATGACAAAATGTAAAGAAAGGAATGGCTACAATGGTTCTTTTTTTTTTTTTTTGCTTTGCTTTGCTTTTAATAAAGAGTGTTCCGATATGTATGTATGTTATTGTTGTTGTAGGTAGTCGGTAGAATGTTGTTATAAAGAAGTTATATAACCTGAAAAATTGGTTCTCCATAAAATGTGAAATATTGTTATAACGAATGGTTGTAATAATGAGGCTTGGTAGCACCTTCATATAGTAAGTTAGCAGAACTCATATATATATTGTGCCTTCATTGCCCATTCACCATGTAATTGTTGCCTCAACTTCACGGAACCACTTAAAATCTTACACCTTCACTGGACTCTCACCGTGCTATCTATCTTGTTTCAACTTCACGAGACTAATCTCGATGTTCCATAGAACAGGTTTATAGATGTGATTGAGACCCCTGTATGCTTGCGTGACCTGCTGGAGCCGAGCATTAATCTTATGGTACGTAATAATTAGGGAATAGATTAAGATATAAAGTGTATTTCTTGTAAGTAAATAAAAAGAAAATGAAACAACAACATACCTAGTGAAATTTCATTACCTCAAGTGGGGTCTGAGTAGTATGCAGACCTTATTACTATCTCGTGGAGGTAGAGAGACTATTTCCAAAAGAACCTCGGCTCAAGAAAATGAAACATAAATGGTATATTTATTCTCTTTACAATTTTAAATCAGTTGCAACATAAAATGTGAATATGACTAGTATCAGAAATTGAAAAGAAGAGTTTTGGAAGGTAAATAGAGAGTTAATGGTAAAATCAAGAATCAAGAAGTGAGTTTTCTATATCAACATTTTGTCTTCTCATCATTTCCATTAAATTCACAATTCTATTCTCTTACAATTCCATCTATTTTATTTATTTTCATT
Organism: Solanum etuberosum; assembly: GCA_029582245.1. Lineage (NCBI taxonomy): Eukaryota > Viridiplantae > Streptophyta > Magnoliopsida > Solanales > Solanaceae > Solanum > Solanum etuberosum. The sequence continues at coordinate 40,532 of JAJONR010006903.1, forward strand.
TGATATAATCTCCCCTCTGAGTTGCTTCTTCTTGATTCAATAAAGTTGATACAATGATGATATGCTATCACACCAACAAATATTTTATCCCTTCTAATGATAGCATCTACTGTCGTACGTGCAGAAATCCAGTTGCACGCGTCAAAGATTATATTTGGATGGTACGTAACGATTATTTGTTTCATGAATTAAGAACAGAACCAACTTATTTTCTTGTACACTTTGCAGGTTCATCCAGGAGGGATCTTTAGTAGAGTGTAAGTCTGATGATTGATTTCGTGCATCTTGAGATTTATTTCTGCAGTCTAAGTTATATATATGCAGGTATAATGTTCTTGTATCGGACGATGTGAATCATCATTTTGGAAGTACCATAGCCAAGACTTACTGCAGCCAATGTGGAACGAAGATCGGGTGGAAATTTGTAAGATGGTTTTCATGAACAAGAAGATTTTTGTTTTTTTAAATAGTAAGTACTGAATTTTTTTTTAATTTGATCTCCAGATTGAAGTCCCACGATGGTACGAATATGTTAGAGAAGGAAGATTCATTTTGAAATTGTAAGTTTCTAATTACAAATTTGCAACAGAGTGTACATATAATTGTAAGGGTTGATACAAATTGAGTATTTTGTGGCAGGAGCGAGCTTAGTTTCTGGAATGGTGTATCATTGCTTCATTTAGGCGCTAACAAGCAAAATGCTGATCAAGATTTAGGTGCTAACGAGCAAAATGCTGATCAAGATTTAGGCGCTAATGAGCAAAATGCTGATCAAGATTTAGGCGCTAATGAGCAAAATGCTGATCAAGATGGAGACTTTACTGATCAAAACGAAGATGCTAATGAACAAAATGCTGATCAAGATGGAACAAGATTTAGGCGCTAATGAAGAAAATGCTGATCAAGATGGAGGCGGTAATGAACAGAATCATGATTCAGATGGTGGCACTCCAATGAACTGAATGAAGATGTAGACATTGATAGCCTAGTCGTGCTGATATTCTGCTTATACAAGATGCTATAATTCATAATTTGTCTGTTTCCATTTCTGTTAGCTATACAGTCAGTCCTAGTGAACTTTCGAAGATATGTTGAATGATCTGAAGATTACTTCAGTCAGACGCGAATTTCATCGCTGCTATAATGAGGTGTTGTTATGTATGTATAGTTACACTAGACATTTACATCTCATTTAGCCGTTATAAATAAAAATATAGCAGGGTAAATTTACAAAGATTGTACTGCTGTCATTGTTGTTATAAGTAGACTGTTGTTATAGAAAAATATAATATAATATGAAAAATCGATTCTACTAAAAATCAGACGGTTATAACGAGAGCGGGATCTGATTGTATCTGCATCAGTCAAGCTTAATAGGAATTAATTTGTATGTTCTTTTAAACAATTATTTATTATACAAAAATAGTAAAAATACTATAATTGATATACATTGTATCTTAATTTAGTGCATAGCCAAAACCAAAAAAGGAAAAAAAATAAATAAGGCCAACTACATAATTGTATTTTAGTCAAAGAAACAAAACTAAAAAGGAAAAAATATTAAGGCCATTAAAATGTGATTTGATTTTCAATAAAATGATAAATGTGATACCTAATTAGGAAGATATTGTGAAGATTCATATTTTCATCATCTTACTACATTATTCTATTTAAACTTGACATATTTTATCAAATCAATTTCTCAAAGTGAAAAAAGTAAGAACAATAAAACAAATTAATGGGAGAATTAGCATCAAACATGAATTTGGGATTGAGAATTGTGATTTTATTGATTATGATTTTTGCAACAAAAGGGGAAACTGATATACAAAGATGTCTTCATGCTTGCAAGGCAAAATGTGGTAATGATCAAGAATGTTATAGTAAGTGTGTAGATCGTTGTGTTGTTTCTATGAATGTACAAAGCCAAATTCACTATTGTAAGATTGGTTGTTTTTCTGTTAAGTGTTCTAAATTTGATGTAAATGATAAGAAAAGAGAGACTTGTTTGGAGGATTGTTCCAACAAGGTTTGTTATTTTAAAAATTAGTGATGCATTTTATTGTTGTTGAAATTAGAACATGGTGTATCTTCATTCTTTTCTTTTATAAACTTTAATTTTTCAGTATATCAAACAAACAAAAAATATTGAATCACTGCTTTATTGGATGAGATATCAAGAATATTGACATTATGATACA
>JAJONR010006904.1:0-44279 GCA_029582245.1 Solanum etuberosum
AAAAAAAAAAATACTATGAAACAAGACAGCCAAGAGAAGGCTCTAATATCCTGTCAAGATTTTGTTGAATGCCTCTCAAAGTGAGAGTCTTTCCTTATATAGACAGTATACACATTACATATCCCTAAAGTTCTGGTATTCCTATCCCTAAAAATCAGGTATTCAATCCCTCTAAGTCTTCATTCAAATCCCTCTAAATCTGTCAGGCTAACCTTCCAAATACACTATTCTATCACAATATTACTACAACAAAATTCTATAATTACACTTATTTAAAACCCAATATACGTTAAGATATATAATGATTCTCTATTATTTCATCATGCTAACATGTAGTAAAACTAAATCTTGCAGGTTATAAACTCGACGAGCATGAGCATGATTCAGTCAGCTTAAGGCTGCAATTTTCTCGCAATCCTGGTATGAGGTCAGGTGGAGGGAATCGTGGAAAATGTTGAAATGACTTTTATTTACAGGTGACATGCTAGAATTTGGTATGCTTGACCCTTTATTATCAATGGCCATAACATATGGTATAAAGTTCATAAATCAAACTAAATTGTGGAACTATACTTATGTGTAGGACTTGCCCAAGTTTGGAGATCAAAAATACTTAGCGATGTTATGACATCTTTGGGGTTTCGTGTGCGCCGTGTTTTTCTGATGGGACGTTTTCTTTAGGACCAGCTTCAAATTGTCGGGTTTTACTTTATTCGAGGGGAGGAAGTGATAGTTGCAAAGAACACGTTTAGCTTGCATTTCAACCTCAATTATCTGCCTCAACTGGACCCCATGTGTTGTTAAATATCATATTTGAACAGATGAGAGATGTTATAATGTCCCTGTAATATTAAGTTTGAAAATTTACTTGTCTTATCATGCCATGAATCATTTGAATTCCTTTTAAATTCGCTAGAAATTATGAACTTATGATGAATTATATGGTGACCCATCAATTTCTGCTTTGTTGATGAATGAACTAGGAGGCTTTTAGAGTCAATTTTGATTGTCTGGTTGCTGTCATTTAGGTCTAGAGACTTTTTAAGGTTGATGGGAACAATTCTTGCTAGAAAGTTTATGTGCCTTCTCATGATTCACTTCTTGATGGTTTTGGTCTTTCGGTAATAAAGCATTTCTGGTTGGTGCCCGAGAAACAATTTTGGGAAGGGAAGATTGGTGCTTGTGCTGGTTGTGGATTTTTTTTTGAGTCTATGAAAGCACTTACTATTGTACGTGTAGAGTCTCCCGATGTTCCTTCAATGTGTATATAATCATTTTGTGGTTGGTCTATGACTTTGATGGTGAAAACTTTGTTGGCGATAGCTCCTAGTATATTTGGAATGACCTCCGCCTCACGGTCTCTAAAAAAAATCTATCAGAAAAACGTGACGACTTTTACGGGGGGTGGGGGGGGTGTGATATTACCAATTCTAAGGAGTAGATTGTTATCACAACTAAGAGGAAACCAGGAAAGCATAACCCAACTATATTTCCATTGTTTCTTTCTTTCGTCTAAAAAGAAGCGTTAAATAATTTCTTATTTAAATAGTCGAACAGTTATCAAAATTCATAATCCTACTTTGACTAGTGAAATGAGAATATTTTAGTTTGCATTTTTTAGTGTACTGCTAAACCTCGGCCTTTGCTTTGTCCAACAAATAAACTCACCATCCAATTCCGATGGGTTAATGTCTAGACAGAATATCCAAACTAGTACTGCAATTCATTTTTTCCAGCCTAATTTTGTAAATCTAAATTTAAAAGTAACTTCCTCTAGAGGCGAATTTAGGATTGGATAGAGTAATTAGAAATAGGCATGACCAAGATGGTCTTCCAAATATTAGAATCAGAGTTATGAAAGGACACTTCAATTTCTCGGCATGATCTACTATATTCTACTCTATATATGTGTTGTTATCCTTCGGGGACAAGCTGCTCAGAATGTTTATTACGAATATCTTGTTATGGATAGGATTATTTTAGGTACCCTAAGCTTTGTTGGAAATATTACGGAAAATACCTTATTGACGAACACTTGTACTGAATTCTCATAGCTTGAGGCATCTCAAAAGAAACTGTCCTTAAGTAAATTTCACCCGGTAGAAGTGTATTCCCAGGATTCAACAAGCTCTTCTAGTATAAAACTAGGAGCCAGAAACTAACAAAGATTCAATGATGTAAACCCAACAAAAGAATATAAGAAGAATAATCTCACTCTTTCTTGCCACCCCTCAACAATATTTATATTGGAAAACAATGATCATGTCTAATTATCTGCCCACTGCCCACGGTAAAAGTAAAGCCTTAAAGGCATTGAAGACAATTCAAAGAATAAAAGCCAATTTATTTCAAGCAATTGAGGTTGGCAACCACGATATTTTGACCAAAATGAATATTGATTCATAAGATAATTAAAAGGATACTAAAACCCATTTAATAGAATGAATATAGGTAATAATATGAATATTTCTTTTTGAGATACCATAATCATTTTTTCAACAATCCCCTCATCTCAAGAGAATATGAAGGAATAGAATGAAATAAGAAGTTTTGTTGGGTTTTCACATATGAGTACAATGCATCGAACATGGTGTCCGTAGACTATGAACCAGACCTAGATAAAACAAGATTAAACTTACTGAACAATTGGTGAAGCTTAGAACTTCTATGAACCAATATTTCTTTTGTAAGTCCAGCGTCTTATTCTATCACATTATATCCACACAATTTTTATTGTAATCGTGGTTTTGCGCCAAGAGGTCATGCGCGTGTCCAGGTATTCACGAGTGCTCTAGAAATCTCTCACAATTTCATAGAAGCAAGACCACTTCACACTCATATAGTTTCAATCATCAAGTGTATTTTGCAGAGCAAGACACCAGCTATAAAGGATATATTTTAAGATTAAGAGCTTAACTCAACCTCACTTTGCCTTGCAGACTATTGCACTATATTCACACATCATAGGAGGGACAAAATTTTATACTGCTTACTTGATCAATTAATGATTTGTTATTACCCATATGAACCTAATTCATGGGATCTCCGATCACATAAGTTGGGTTACAATCATTGTTGATCTTCTCAAATGATAAAAGTCTTACTCCCCTCGATGTTTCTTTAGTCAGTGAATTGATCAGATTCACCTTCGACTACACAATTTATTTACGTAAATAATTCATCTCATTGCAGTATTTTTATCACACTGTGTCTCAAACAGATGTATCTCAGTTAGCCAAACACAAAACGTTGATTTTAATCCAACTGGAATACACACTAAGGGGTCGTTTGGTAGAGAGTATAAGAATAATGCTAAATAGAGTGTTTTAGTAATGCTTGCATTAGCAATGCATGTATTAGTTATGTTTGCATTAGTTATACATAGATTATTTTAGTGCATTGTTTGGTTTGATACATTAAAAATAGTATTTATGACATTAAAAAAAATTATTTACAAAGATACCCTTCACTTTTATGGTGGAAAGGATGTAAAAAAAGGTTTTGAGGAGCAATTTGGTCTTTTATCATGTTAATGCATGCATTAAAACTATTGCATTGCTAATACGTAGAAATTCATGGTATTAGCAATGCACGCCTTAATACATAATAGAGTGTAAAACTAATGCAAGCATTAGTTATACATAGGTTGAAAAAGAATACCAAACAAGGTACTAGTAATACACAAGGTTAATACATGCATTATTTTTCCTAATACATTCTACCAAATGACCCCTAAGAGTTGTCTTAACCACTTAGTCTCATCACCAATCAACTCCACAACAATCAACTCTAATTAGTTGTTTTTTATATTAAGGCAGCACCACCAAAAATCTTATATATATATATATATATATTCTAGGCCTGCCTACGTAGCACCCTTAGAATTCAAGAATTTATTTTTATGTTTTTCTTTATACTTTTAGATTTTTACTCCTATTTTATTTTTACCTTAAAACCCATTTTTTCAACTCTTGTGTCCCTTCAGACTGTTGTATCCTTTCGTTTCCGTCTCTTCGGGAACTTTCTATAAAAACTAGACAAATCATACCAATTGGTGTATCTTCTTTTTCGTGACAAATTTCATTCCTAATTTATGTGAAAATTCTCAAATTCCTTCTAAGTCTACTTTGGATATTCACCCAAAAAAATAATGTAACAAGACTATAATTTACTGGTAGTTTTTTCCTCCATTCCACATGTCAAAAGAAAAACTATTTCAGCTGCTCAATTCCGAAACAACTAATAACAATCATGATAATTTTTTGGTTCATCCCTAATTTCTATGAAACTTATCAACTCCTTCAAAGTCTACTTTGGATCTTCACCCAAAATATAATGAAACAAAACTATAATTTACTTGTAGTTTTTCCTCCATGCCACATATCAAAAGAAAAACTATTTCAGCTGCTCAATTCTGAAACAACTTATCACAACCATGACTATTTTTTTGTTTGTACCTACTTCTTTTGATGGCCTTTTCCGTTCTGTCATCACATTGTCCGACAACTTAAGTTTGTATTTTATTCAATGATTTGTAAGATTTTAATTTTATGAATTTGTATTGAATTACATTTGCGTTTTTGGTAATGAAGACTTATTAAACATTCTTGATGGAATCAAAATTAAAAAAGAGAGAATAAATTTCATCGCAAGTTGATAAAGTACTTGTCCCTATTAATATAATTTATTGGGAGTTGAAATATTGTTGTATTAATCATATCTCAAAATTATTTTAAAGTTTGGCAAAAATGGAATAGTCGCAACCCTTCGAGAAAGTCACAGCCCATCAGAAAAGTCAGAATCCTTCAATGTGAAAAGTTGTCTTCTTTAAATATATTCTATAATATAAATAAATATAATATGAAATATTTTGTAGGATTTGGGCCAAGACTTTTGATATTATTACTGATCTAGCATCTTTGAGATAATTAATAAATCGAATGAATAGTCCATAAAGTTGCTTAAAAAAATATCGTATGAAAATATAGAATATGTACTAAATTGCATGTTAATAATAATAAGAAGAAGAATAGATAGAAAACTTTAAAATTTTGTGATTTAAAAATGTGAGAACCCCAACCCCTCTACTTATAACCAACAAAGGGTAGTATGAACAATTGTTTATTATGCCTTATCAGAAAAGTCACAACCTTTCGAAAAAGTCACAACTCTTTGAAAAAGTCATAATCCTTCAGAAAAGTCACAACTCTTTGGAAAAGTAACAACCCTTCAGTAAAAAAACACAAATCTTTGGAAAAGTCACAACCCTTTGAAAAAGTCACAATCATTTAATGTGAAAAGTTATCTTCTTTTAATAAATTTTATATTATAATATAAATAAATATAGAATATGTAATAAATTGGGAGTTTTATGAAGAAGAAGAGAAATATAAAACTTATAAAATTCATTGTGTAAAAATGCTAGGGAACTCCTCTTTTTATAGCCAGCAAAGGTAGTAAGAACATGTGTTTATTATGCCTTCTTAGAAAAGATTGATTATTGTGGTATGTGAGACTTTCTTGGCCGCATATTATAATAGTATTCTATTCGGTAAGATTTTTAAACCTCAAGATATCATATATATTAAAATTTGTGTTTTTTTCATAATTTTTTTGATTACTCCATTAATTATAGGCGCAAAATTATGGTTTAAATATTCTATATTGTTGTACCATTTAACATCATATAAATTATCAAATTTGGGGTATGCAAGCAATGTACTGATATGAGTGTGTTTTACTTTTATCTTCCTCAAGTAATGAGACTTTGTTAAATAGATAGTTGTTATACATGGAGATAGATTATGACATAAAATATGAGTACTTTAATTTATCTACTTTTATGATTTCAACTAACTTGATGTAATAAAATTAAAAAGGTCTAAGCCTAAGGAGATTAGTAACTAATATACCACCGCTTTATGTTCCGCACTCAAATTGATTGATGCTCATTTATATTTGTATTCTGAATTTGTGATTGTACAGTAAAAAGTTTTTTAATGGCATCACAACTAGGTTGAACATGAATAACTGAAAATTACATGTAAGCTTTGGAGAAATTGAAGAAATAGAACGTATATATTGAAAAAAAAAGGGTTATTATGATGTTGGTTTGATTTTTTAGAAAAATCACAGGATAATGAAATTCTTGATGGTGAGAAAACGGATGAATTTATTAAAGAAGAAAAAAGAAAAGCGTGCGAGAATAAGAAGAGAGTTGTATGGTCAAAATTTCTTTAAAGTATTATACTATTTTATTAAAAAAGATTAAACTTCAACAAACTCAGGAGAAGAAGAGTTAGTCTGCCTTAAAACATTTTTAGTTGATGTTATTTTGGTTAGAAGAATGTGTATTATGAAGGTAAAAAATAAAATTTGTTGTTGAAAGTTACTACTATGGATTACAAGGTTGGTAATTTCTCTGTTGCTTAAAGTTATGTTGTGTCATTTCAAGACTATTATACATCAACTTCAGCCCAAATGTCATCCTAGATTAGAGTTTAAAATAAAATTTTCACCCATTCTGGGATCTCTCATTTCTTCATCGACATCATCATTGTCTCACATATAAGGATGGGTTTTTCAATTCTTGAGAAAATCCTCTGAGATTTATTGATTTTGCATGCCCATATTTTTTTATTTTTAAATTATCCTTATCAAAGTGTTATTCAAAAACATAAGTCCTTTTCTGGTTAGAATAATTTGTTATCATCATTGGATATCTCATACTTTACTCCCTTTAACGTATGCTTTTTTTTGCTATATTGTCTCCTTAATATTGTATTGATTATTTTTCATTAAACATATATATGATCTCACTTGGACAAGATTTTTGTCCTTTTATTATTTTTCTTTTTTCCTTCTCATTCAAACCTTATAAATATTTTTAGTGTGAGTTATGACTATTTTCAGCAAGCTTAATTTGAAGAATATGAAACAAAATTTACTCTTAATAGAATTAATAACTTAAGCTACAAATGTCCTATCTATTAACATGAATTTGTTGTCCTTCCTACACCACGTTATTGTTGAGCGTTTGAGTTATCTAGGTTAGATTCATCTTTAATTTTTTCATATCAGAAAATATCTTTTTAATGTGAGTCTAGAATCCAACATTTTGATCTACTTGCACTGATGAAGTATCTATAAGGGCCTTGAGAGTAGCAGTATAATGAAAAATGAATTTTTAAAAAGGTTCAAAAATAGTATTTTACTGTTATTTCAAATTTATTTTTCTCCTGCTGTAAATTTTGTATGAGTAATAAAGTATCAGTTATGAAAATGAGGAACATTTGGCCTTGGACAAGTAGATTATGTCTCTAAATTTTGTAACTTCTGTTGTTGTGGGTTAAATTTTCAACGGTCTTAACTTATTCTTAACTTATATTGATTTTTGAAAAAGTCACATAATATATTTTTCTTAAAAGAATATATTCTAACCATAAAATTATTAGAATCTATATTTTTCGTGTAAAAGTAATAGAAAAAGTGATGATTCATTGCTTCGTAAAAATATCAATCAAAATTTACAAGATATTAATATCACCAAACATATATTATGATAAATTATGTGAAAATATAAATGACTAGATATCAAAATATTTTTAATCATTCATTATAGATTTACGAATAACTGAAAATTACATGTATGCTCCAGAGAAATTGCATATAAATGGGAAAATGATTTTATAATGTTGGTCTGCTTTTGTAGAACAAAAATATGACAACGAAATAAATTTATTCATGAACAAAAAAAAAGCATGGGAGTAGTCGAAGGGATTTGTCTGGTCAAAACTTCTTTAAATTATTATCCTACTGTAGTAAAATAGATTTGTCATGCCCCGATGCTACCCCGTAGACGTAACACGGGACCTATGATCACGAGTGACCCCAAGTTAACCCTGAGTCTGGCATATCACAAGCATACTAAATAGATAACAAAGATAAGTGGAAGCATAACTAATAACTGAGTCAAAAAAATAAGGACTCCAAATGAGAATAAATCTAAACATGTCAAGGAGAAACCACCAAAAATAACTGAATACTAACTCTATGTCTGAAAGACTCTACTACTGATGAGCTGCTGGGACAAGTCACAAACTAACTCTAAAAATACTAAAAAGAATGAAAGTAACTAAATAAATCAAGCATAATGAAATGTCCTCGAACTATGAGGACTCACCACTAAAACTTCTAAATATAAGTCGAACGTCGAACCAAGCGTGATTTGGATGCTGAGTATCTGAACGTACATCATAAAACGATGTAGCGCAAAGTATGCATCACTACTTGGAATGTACTGAGCATGCAGGATATAGATACTAAGCTGAAACATGATATAACTGAGCAATATAATAATGAATATGGAAATAGCTGTACGGAAGTGTAACTGAAATCTGAGAAAAATGCAAACCAAGTACTAATCATGTAAATAATATGTTGATCTGAATACTGAAGTGAATGTTGATAACATGGTCAATATAATAAGAGTATGACTGTGGGAGCTACTATTAACCGACATAAACCACGTGTGCTAAACATGGAGTCCGATGTATACGCCCCATCGAGAGGACCCAATATACCTTGCCATAGGTATAAAGGCATGACTCTAGCGTGATCACTAAAAACTGATGCCCAACAGAGGGGACTTCTGAACCTATGTTGGCACGTAGTTCTGGGACTGTGAGGGTACGCTAAACCCTAGTCCAACTCGGTGCTAAGTCTACTCCCAACTGAATGAAAAGCTAAAATGCACTAAAATACTGAGTAGCTCAAAATGCTGACATGCCATCTCGGAATGTACATAAATATACTAAAATTTATGGCATTCATATTCTAAAGCATGATTTTCTAAGTAATCTGCCTAGCAAGTATAATTCATGAGTTGATAGTTGATACCAACTAGGGTTCTGAATTCTATAATTGCAAATTACACTAAACCACTAAGAATCATGTTATTTAGATCATGGAAACTCTAACAGCTAAAACCACAATAAATCTTAAATATCTGGAAACCCTAGGTATGAACGATTTATGAGGAACTGAAGAACTGACTGAATTCTAGGAACATAATGGGTGAAAGGAACCCACTAGTGAAATCCCACATACCTAGTAACGAAATCTACGGAGAAACCCTTTGGATTTCGGGGCTGAACTTGAAGAAGACCGTTGCTTGTTCTTGGTAAAACTATTGCCTCTTTTCTCTTCTTTTCATTCTAAGTTAGGTGATTTTAGGAGAACGGGGGTTTTTGATAGTTTCTGACTAGTTTGCTAAGCTTAGACTGAGTAAAATGATGTAGTTTAAGCATTAAATGACGTAGTTTAAGTACGAAACGCGTAGGAGAAAAGACCAATGCGACCCTGACTTAAATGCTGCCAAAGTGGCTTCAAGAAAGGCTTCACGGGCCGTCATGATTACCAAGGCCTGTCTAGCTGCTCGTGAAGATGCCCTACCGAACAGGGTTATCCTAAAATGGGTATAATTTTTTACTTCAAGCTTGGAATTAGGAAAACTTAGTGGCGTTGGAAAGAGGACTCAGAGATCTTTAATTTGATAGGTTATGGTCACCTAATTCATTTTGTGCTGAAAGATATGGCCATTTGAAGTTGACCTTAAACTCTAAGTCTGGCAAGTCTCCATCACGAACGACTTTACGATCCGTGTGGAGCTTCACAGACCGTTTAGACATCCATGGTGCTTAACCAGTGACTTTGGGTGTGAAACCTCACTTAAAAGCTGAAGCCGTCAAGTGGGTCGTGAAGATGCTCTGCCAGACAAGGCTTCACAAAAACAAGCATAACTTTTTACTCGTGGCTCGGAATTAGGCAAACTTGGTGGCATTGGAAAAAGAACTGAAAGACCTTTAATTTGATAAGTTGTGGGCCACGTAAATCATTTTGTGCTGAAAGATATGGTCATTTGAATTTGACCCAAACCTCAAATTCTATCAAGCCTCTTTCACGAGCCATTTCACGACTCATGTGAAGCTCCATAGACCGTCTAGTGGTCCGTGATACTTCACAGTAGCCATGGTTGTTCTGTGTCCCCCTCATGGGCCACTTTACGGCCCGTGTGGAGATGCATGGATTGTTTAGTGGTCCGTGGTCTTTTACCTTTTGTTGGGTACACAACCATGAGTAGGGTGACGGGTCGTGGTCCTCTTCACGATAAATGGACCCCCTCCGTGGTTTTCCCTTCTCTCTTGTTCAATCTTAGTTTTGAATTTTCAGGAGTTACAATATCTCCCCATTGCGGTCATTCATCCTCAAATAAAGTCTAAACAAGCTGAGTTTGGAGGAAAGAGCTGAAATCCCTACTGAATACTAGAAACTGATATCTAACTGAATTGAGTTTCATGAACATGCAAATATTCTGAAATGCAAGGATAATTGAGGGAACAAGATACTGATACTGAATTACACAAGAGTAAACTGAGAGATTGGAGGGGAACTATTACCTCAAGCTGAAACGGAATCAGAAGGAAAGAGGTTAGGATACTTGGCCAACATGGTTGCTTCTGCTTCCCAAGTAGCTCCCTCTATGTACTGAATCCTCCACAAAACATTTACTAAAGCGACTTTCTTATTTCTCAACCTAAAAACCTAACGGTCAAGAATATCCACTGGAATCTCCTCATAGGTGAGGCTATCCTTCACACCCACACTCTTTAAAGGTACTATCGATGCCGGATCACCCACACACTTCATCAACAAGAAAATATGAAGACTGGATGAACCGCTGCTAGTTCCGTTGGAGCTCTACCTCATAAGCCACATTACCAACCCTTTTCAGGATTATGTAAGGACCTACATACCTGGGACTGAGCTTCCCTTTCTTGCCAAATCTCATCACCCCCTTCATTGGTGACACCTTCAAGAAAACACAATCATTGATTTCAAACTCTAAGTCCCTTCTCCTCACATCTGCATAGGACTTCTGATGGCTCTGAGCTGTTTTTAGTCTATCTCTGATGAGCTGAACTCTTTCCATAGCCTCATGAACTGAATCTGGCCCAATCAAGGTTGTTTCACCTACTTCGAACCAACCAACAGGAGACCTGCATCTACGCCGATACAGTGCCTCATAAGGGGTCATCTGAATACTGGAATAAAAGCTGTTATTATAGGCGAACTCTATGAGAGGTAGGTGATCATCCCAATTACCCTTGAAATCAAACACGTAAGCTCTCAACATGTCCTCTAAGGTCTGATGCTACGCTCTGCCTGACCATCTGTCTGTGGATGAAATGATGTATTGAGATTTACCTGAGTACCAAGACCTTTCTGAAACGATTTCCAGAAATGACAGGTAAACTGAGGACCCCTATCTGAGATGATAGACAAGGGAACCCCATGCAACCTAACTATCTCGCTGATGTAAAGTCTGGCGTAATCCTCCATTGAATCTGTAGTCTTGACAGCCAAGAAGTGAGCTGACTTAGTAACTTTGTCCACTATCACCCAAATAGAGTCATGTTGTCTACGAGTACGAGGTAAACCCGTAATGAAGTCCATGTTTATCACTTCCCACTTCCACATGGGAATGCTAATCTCTTGAGTCACACCTCATGATCTCTGATGTTCTACTTTAACCTGCTGACAATTAGAACACTTAGCCATAAAATCTACGATGTTCCTCTTCATATCGTTCCACCAATAGACTTCTCATAGATCACGGTACATCTTAGTGGAACCCGAATGAATAGAATATCTGGAATTATGGGCTTCTGTAAGGATCTGTTTCCTCAACTCATCCACATTTGGAACACATAAGCGACCCTGGTAACGACGTACACCATCTACCCCTTGGGAGAAAACCTCAACTTTTTGCTGATGAACTGCACCTTTCAATTGAAGTAATATAGGATCGCTATCCTATTTTTCCTTAACCTCCGCTACCAATGAATATTTTGATCCATTCTGAACTGTCACACCACCATCTGACATGTTTGTAAGGCAACCTCCTAAGCGAACAAGTCGGTGAACATCTTTGGCTAACTCTTTATTTTCTTCCTCAACATGTGCTACACTACCCATAGACAGCCTGTTAAGAGCATCAACCACTACATTAGCCTTACCCGGATGGTAAAACACATTCATGTCATAGTCTTTGAGGAATTCAAGCCATCTCCTCTGACGAAGATTCAATTCTTTCTGGCTGAACACATACTGGAGGCTCTTATGATCTGTGAACACATCAAGATGAACACCATACAAGTAATGTCTCCAAATCTTTAGGGCAAACACTACGACTGCAAGCTCGAGGTCATGAGTCGGGTAGTTTTTCTCATAGACCTTAAGCTTCCTAGAAGAATAAGCTATGACCTTACCTTGCTGCATCAATACACAGCCTAGGCCGACCCTAGATGCATCACAATAAACCACATTACCGTCTAAACCCTCTGTAGAGTCAAGACTGGTGTTGTAGTCAACCTGGTCTTCAGTTCTAAGAAGCTTTTCTCACACTCATCTGACCACTGAAACATGACCTCTTTCTAAGTTAACTTGGTCAATGGGGAAGCTATGGATGAAAATCGTTCAACAAACCTCCTGTAATAACCAACCAAACCCAAGAAACTTTTGATATTAGTCGGAGAAGTGGGTCTACGCCAGGGCTGTACTGCCTCAATTTTTTGAAAATACATTTGGATCCCTTCACTGGATACAACATGACCAAGGAAAGTGATAGACTATAACCAAAATTCACATTTTGTGAACTTAGCGCATAGCTGGCGATCTTTGAGGGCTTGCAAAACAACTCTCAGATGAGTTGCATGCTCTTCCTCACTCTGAGAATAAATGAGGATATCACAAATAAAGACGATGATGAACAAGTCCAAATACTGTTTGAACACCCTGTTCATTAAGTCTATGAAAGCTGCAGGAGTATTTGTTAGTCCAAAATACATAAGTACAAATTCATAGTGACCATATCAAGTCCTAAAGGTTGTCCTCGGGATGTCACTATCTCTGACTCTTAGCTAATGATAGCTATATATGAGGTCTATCATAGAAAAGAAACTAGCACCCTGAAGTTGGTCGAACAAGTCATCAATTCTGGGGTATAAGATACTTATTCTTGATTGTGACTTTGTTCAACTGACGATAGTCAATGCACAGTCTGAGAGAACCGTCTTTCTTTTTCACGAACAACACTGGAGCACCCCATGGAGAAATATTGGGTCTGCTGAAGCCCTTATCTAGAAGGTCTTTCAACTGTTCTTTCAATTTCTTAAGCTCAGCTGGAGTCATTCTGTAAGGAGGAATCAAAATAGGCTGGGTATCTGGAAGGAGATCTATTTGGAAGTCGTCAATTTTCCTTTCGGGAGGAACTCCGGGAAGATCTTCTGGAAATACTTCTAAAAACTCATTTACTACTGGGATTGACTCAAGAGTTGGGGTTTCGGATTTTGAATCCTTAACCCGAACAAGATGATAGATATACCCTTTAGAGATCATCTTCTTGGCCTTAAGGTAAGAGATAAATCGACCTATAAGCACTGAGTTACTACCCGTCCACTGCTGGTACTAAGTGTAGGCCACTCCCTTCAACTGATAGGCAGCCAAAATCTGCACTCTCGACTGGAGTGACACCCATAATGTCTGTTACCTTCTGGATGTCATCGATAAACTCTTGTGGATCCTCTTCTGACTTAGACCCAAGAAAATCCGGAGGGTTCATCTGAGTGAAGTCCTGGATTCTTACTGCAGTAGTGTTAGTCTGCAGCGGAGCTGGGGCCACAGCCTACTGATTGACCTGGGAAGTCATGGCCTGAGAAAGCACTTAGAAAGCAGCCTTGAACTCAGCATGCATGACTTGCTCATTCAATGGGTCTGCTGGAGCTGCTGGCTGATTCCTTGCGTTAGCTCTTATAGAAAGCATTTTCTGAAATGCAAAGAGCATGAGCTAGAAGGACATTAAATAGAGTTTATACTCTATAGCACGAGTTGGAAAAGAAATAAGGGAAGTTTTTCTTAGAACACCTCGTAGCCTCCCCCTCATAGGTGTGGTGAGCTTCACACTTAAGAAACAGACTCTACTTAGTGCGGCTTTCAGACACCCTAGGATTCTTGAACCTAATGCTCTGATACCAAGTTTTTCACGCCCCGAGGCTACCCCCTAGACGTAATACGGGACCTAGGATCACGAGTGACCCCAAGTTAACCTGAGTCTGCCATATCACAAGCATACTAAATAGATAACAAAGATAAGCGGAATTATAACTAATAAATGAGTAAAAAATAAGGACTCCAAATGAGAATAAATCTGAATATATTAAGGGGAAACCACCCAAAATAACTGAATACTAACTCTATTTCTGAAACCCTCTACTACTGATGAGCTGCTGGGACAAGTCCCCAGCTAACTCTAAAAATACTGAAAAGAATGAAAGGAACTAAATAAATCAAGCATAATGAAATGTCCTCGAACTATGAGGACTCACCACTGAAGCTGTTGAATATAAGCTGAGAGTCGAACTAACTGTGATGCTGATGCTG
Organism: Solanum etuberosum; assembly: GCA_029582245.1. Classification (NCBI taxonomy): domain Eukaryota; kingdom Viridiplantae; phylum Streptophyta; class Magnoliopsida; order Solanales; family Solanaceae; genus Solanum; species Solanum etuberosum. Next base: position 14,500 of record JAJONR010006904.1, read on the forward strand.
AGTGCCTGAACCTACATTATTTTATGATGTAGAGCAAAGTATGCGTTAGTACTTGGAATGTACTGATCATGCATGATAGAGATACTACGCTGAAAAATGATATAGCTGAGAAATATAATAATGAATATGGAAATATATTGTACGAAAGTGTAATTGGAATCTGAGCTAAATGCAATGACCAAGTACTAATCATGTAACTAGTATGTTGAACTGAATTCTGAAGTGAATGTTGATAATATGGTCAATACAATAAGAGTATGACAGTGGGAGTTACTATAAACCGACATAAACCACCATGGAGTCCGATGTATACCCCTCATCGAGAGGACCCGATATACCTTGCCAGGGTATAGAGGCATGACTCTAGCGTGATCACTAAAAACTGATGCCCAACAGAGGGGACTTCTAAACCTACGTTGGCACGTAGTTCTGGGACTGTGAGGGTACGCTTAACCCTAGTCCAACTCGGTGCTAAGTCTACTCCCAACTAAATGAAAAGCTAAAATGCACTAAAATACTGAGTAGCTCAAAATGCTGACATGCCATTTGGGAATGCACATAAATATACTAAAAGTTATGGCATTCAATTTCTAAAGCATGATTTTTTAACTGATCTGCCTAACAAGTATAATGCATGAGTTGATAGTTGATACAAGCTAGGGTTCTGAATTCTATACATGCAAATTACATTAAATCACCAAGAATCATGTTATTTAGATCATGGGAACCCTAACAGCTAAAATCACAATAAATCTTCAATGTCTGGAAACCATAGGTATGAACAATTTATGAGGATTCAAAGAACTGACTGAATTCTAGGGACCTAATAGGTGAAAGGAACCCACTAGTTAAATCCCACATACTTGGTAACGAAATCTACGGAGAAATCCTTTGGATTTCGGAGCTGAACTTGAAGAAGACCTCTGCTTGTTCTTGGGAAAACAATCGCCTCTTTTCTCTTCTTTTTCGTTCTAAGTTAGGTGATTTTAGGAGAATGAGGGTTTTAGGTAGTTTCTAACTAGTTTGCTAAGCTTAGACTGAGTAAAATAACGTAGTTTAAGCTCTAAACGATGTAGTTTAAGTACCAAACGTCTAGGAGAAAATACCAATGCGACCCTGACTTAAATGCTGCCAAAGTGGCTTCAAGACAGGCTTCATAGGCCGTCATGATGACTAAGGCCCGTATAGCAGCTCGTGAAGATGACCTGCCCGACAGGGTTTCACTAAAATAGGCGTAAATTTCTACTCCAAGCTTGTAATTAGGAAAACTTAGTGGCGTTGGAAAGAGTACTCAGAGATCTTTAATTTGATAGGTCATGGGCCACCTAATGCATTTTGTGCTGAAAGATATGGGCGTTTGAAGTTGACCCTAAACTCTAAGTCTGACAAGTCTCCTTCACGGACGACTTTACGTTCCATGTGGAGCTCCACAGACTATTTAGACGTCCGTGGTGCTTAACCAGTGACTTTGGGGGTGAAACCTGACATAAAATCTAATGAATTGACTTCAAGACAGGCTTCACAAGCCATCATGAGTACCACGACCCGTCAAGTGGGTCGTGAAGATGCTCTGCCAGACAGGGGTTCACTAAAATAAGCATAACTTTTTAAACCTGGCTCGGAATTAGGCAAACTTGGTGGAGTTGGAAAGAGGACTCAAAGACCTTTAATTTGATAGGTCATGGGCCACCTAAATCATTTTATGCTGAAAGATATGATCGTTTGAAGTTGACCCAAACCTCAAAGTCTATCAAGCCTCTTTCACGAGCCACTTCACGGCTCGTGTGAAGCTCCACGGACCGTCTAGTGGTACGTGGTACTTCACAGTAGCCATGGTGGTTCTATATCGCCCTCACGGGTCACTTCACTGTCCGTGTGGAGCTCCACGAATCGTTTAGTGATCCGTGGTCTTTCACCTTTTGCTGGGTGCACAATCACGAGCAGGGTGACGGGTCGTGGTCCTCTTCACAGCACGTGGACCCCCTCTGTGGTTTGCCCTTCTCTCTTGTTCAATCTTAGTTCTGATTTTTGAGGTATTACAAGATTAAACTTTAAAAAACATGGGAGAAGAAGAGTTAGTCTGTTTTAAAGGATTTTTAGTTGAATGTTATTTTGGTTAGAAGAATGTGTATTATGAAGAAAAAACAAAATTTGTTGCTTAAAGCTAATATATGTTGCTTAAAGTTATGTTGTATCATTTCAAGACTATTATACAACAACTTCAGCCCAAATATGGTCTTATAGTCCAAAATAAATTGTCTCCCCTTCTTGGCTCTCTAATTTCTTCATCGACAACGTCATTACTTCACATATAAGGATGAGATTTTTAATTCTTGAGAAAATTCTCTGAGAGTTGATGACTTTGCATACCCATATTTTGTGGTTTTTAAATTATCTTTATGAAGGAACTTTTCTGATTAGAATGATTTGTTATCACCATTGTATATCTCATAGTTTACTCCTTTAATGTATGTTTTTCTCGCTATTTTATTGTCTCCTTAAAATTGTATTGATAATTTTTCATTTAACATATATGATCTCACTTTGACAAGGCTTTCGTCCATTTGATGTTTTCCTTCTCATTCGTCCTTTCTAAATATTTTTTGGGTGAGTTATGACTATTTTCGACAAGCTTAATTTGAAGAATATGAAACAAATCCTACTCTAAATAAATAATAACATAAGCTACAAAATAAAATTCTATTAACATGGATTTGTTGTCCTTCCTGTCCCAGGTCATTGCTGAGCGCTTGAGTTATCTAGGTTAAAGTCATATTCAATTTTTCATGTTCGACAATATCTTTTTAACACTAGTCTAGAATCCAACATTTTGATCTACTTGTACTTTCATAATTCAAAAAGTATACATACATATTTCTGAAAAAGTTGTAAAATTGCACACATGAAGCATCTAGAAGGACCTTGAGAGCAGCAATTTAATAAAGAAGAGTAACAAAGTAACAATAACAAAAAATGGTAAACATTTGGTGTTGGACAAGTAGATTGTCTCTAAAAAAATTATTTATATTTTTGTGGTGTAAATTTTTAATGGTCTTAACTTATATTGATTTTCGAAAACTTTCACATAATTTTTTTCCCCAAAAGGAGTATATTCTAACAATAAAATTATCGGATTCAATATTTTCATGTACAAGAAAATAGAAAAAGTAATGCTTCATCAATTCATAAAAACACCCCTCGACATTAACAAGACAATTATATCACCAAAAAAAATATTGTGATAAATTATGTAAAAGATAAAAAGGACTAGATATCAATATATTTTTAATCATTCATTATATATTTATAATTTTGAGATATGCGATAATGTCAAATCATTTAATCTTTGTTGGAATGTTCTTAAAACCTACTAAAATTTACTCTCTTTTTATTTCTTATAACAGTCAAAATATTAAAAAGGATCTTCCAAAGGTTAATAAGATTATTCATGCCCGCGAGAAGTGCGGGTTAATTACCTAGTAACTCATAATTACTAGTGAATTTTGAGATTCACATTACATCATTATACCCTTCTAGTACAACAAAAGATTCAATATATTTGGTATTTTACTTGTGGTACCTCTCATGCATCACCAATAATTTCTTTCCAAAATAATGTATCAAGAAGCAATATGATTTTCAATAAGAACATGAGGAATATAATCACTTTGTAAAAAAAATCAACAGTATTTTTTTCTCTAACGTTATTCAATCACATCACAAATGATTAATATAAATTTATATATGCAACATAGTATTAGCATGCAAAAATAGCAGCCAAATTTTTTGGCAGTACAAATGACAGAAAAAAGAAAACACACATTTATAAACAAAAATATCTAAATATCTGTTGGGTAAAGTAAATAACCTCTCCTTAGAATACACTGAATATGTTAATTTAAGATGTAAGAATATCTAAAGGCCTCGATACTATTCAAATAAAATACATTATACAGAACTTTTACTATATATTGACACACACAAATCACACGTTTGAATGATCTAAATTGAAAAGAGGGCCAAAAAGAAAAGTTTGGAATCATATTATCTTCGATCTGTACCCGAAAAATGCCTTTACCCCTCATAACCTCATATTTGTAGTAAAAATGTTGAGTCTCATTACCTATGTACAAGAATCAAATGGTGAAATAAGTACACATAAGCAATAGAAACAACACTACAATCATTTTATTGCGTTAGCGTCGCAGTCAATACGAATCACAATACACCAAACACAGGATTTATAATTTCTATCTGGGATCTCACAAGCATTACCTACAGTTAGAAAAAGAATCTCCTTTACCACATAAGGATATAAATATCATCCCATGAAAAGCCTCAAGTGTTCTATGAGAGCACAAAGCAGATATATATCCAAAAGGGCTCAATAAATTTTATGCTAAAAATGTGAACTTTTGTCTAGACAATGTTGGCACTCCATTGTGCACATGCAGACAATAGTTTGGCATCATTCCATCTAAAAAGTCAGCCAACGACATCTCCATCCTTAGAAGACAATGTAATGGCCAAACAAATGAAATGGTATCAAGTAGATGAACAGAAAACAATTCTAACGACTAACAATCTAAAATAACATCATTTTCATGTTAAAAAGTCAAACTAACTTGATGTAATGATAAATTAACTTTCATAGCTTTTAATCGATCTTAATAGTGGTTGGAAAATATCTCTTTCTCCTCCCCAAATGCTTGATCGATCATATACCTGGACAAAACCTTGATAGATCTTGTCAGATTGACTATTTATATTTCACTAATGACACTTGAAAAAACAGAACTTTCAAGATTTCATCGCTTTGCTGAATCACTTGAATCGTAATTATTTTTTATGTTATGGCGCTCAGACCAATGAAATATTACGTTTTATTGATCTAAAATAGGATGATACAGTACTTTCAACCAACAGAGTAATTCATGTTGCACTACTTATGCAATTCTTGACCCAGTAATACAAAGAATCAAAAATCTAGTTTTTTCCTTTTTGCGTTCTTGTGCATTATATTCATCAAAGGCTAGTGAATTGACAGACTTCAAATTATTCGTTTCTAATGAAACATCAAACACGTTCATAAGATTAAATGACATTTTGATACATTAACTTTCTACGTCAAATATTTACCATCACAAGATTAGTAAAAATTTTGGTACATTCTATGTATTTTTCGTCATAAAACATCTAATCAGATATAAGAATAAATCAGTAATAAGTAATCTATGAAATTGCGGGAAACATATTTGCTATCTAATTACACAACATATAGCAACACGAAGTTAATAGAAAATATATGCTAAAGTTAAAATTACCCTTCACTTAATTTTTAATGACAAAAAACAGTCATGTTGATACCAAGTGGTTCTACTGATGCTTCTACTATAGTAAAAAATATAAAATAAAATAAAATATTCTTACACAAATTTAAATAAATAAGTTAATGATTTGGATTATTATTATCATTATTTAAATATATTACCAAATGAATAATAAGAATTATTAGTTATTTTCATTTATAAATTTATTAAAATATTCGTGCAACACGTGGTCTCATATACTAGTGGTTTATAATAGGAATGATTTTTTAATTATATTTTGGTGTAAGGTTATCATTATGATTAAAAGAAAATGGTCACTAATATTAACCCAAAACGTATACAGTTTAATATACTCGTTTCATTTCTTTAACTAATAACATGTATAAAATTGAAGAGAGAAGAAAAAAAAAATCTACCCATATGAATTAAAACGGAAATGAAGGGAGAAAAAATAAATTCAATAGTAATTGTTTCAAATTAATAAGAAATGTGTTTCATGGTAGGAAACGTATTAATTAAATAATCAATTATCACTCCCAAAAACTAGCATAAAAATTTAACAAGTCAACAAAAAAAAAAACGTAACTGAAGAAAGAGAAAAATATTTTTACAATAATAATTGTATAGATGGTGATTGCATTAAATAAGAAAGAAAAAAAGGAATATTTAAATTTAAAAAAACGTATCCGCCATTATTCAACTGGAATGAAATGTGAAGGGACAAAATGGTCTTCCACTTTTTCACACTGTTACTATCAAGCATATGCCATTTCTCTATCTTGAATGAAAAAGACGCAAGATGAGTGAAGAGTAATATTCTTCATTCGGCAGCATAGTAAAACAGAAATTACACATCCACTTGTCCCTGTAATGTGTATGTATTAAACACAGATATACACTCATACTACTATTTTCAATTAAAAGGTTTGTTTACACGGAATTGACTGAGCTTTTCAACACTGGAAATTATCGAGCCCAAGGAATCAGTCAGTGATCAAAGCAGATAATATCTATGGGGATGATAAAATGACTAAGTGCAGTGGACATGAGCATTATAACTCGCCTGCATTTTCCCAACCTTGCCGCTATTTTGACCTCGAAATTGCATGACAATATACAGCTTCAATTCAAGTGGGAGGGATGGGCTTGCATTAAGGTTGTCCCAGACATGTTAAAATGGGCATATACTCACCATTTCTACTGACTTCTTTATTGCAGAAGACATAACTGGATATGCGACTATGATGACTGAAATGTAGTGTGGCCATCTATTTAGGTGCTAGCGTTATTGGGCAGATTGAGAACGCAACACATCGAGCAGCTTTTGCCAGCATGAACCGCTCATTTTCTGTCAATGGCCTCTCAATCAACTTCATAATATTTGCATCCTAATTCAAATTAGATACAAAAAATTGTCATTCCTCCTTCAACATCACATATAAAGAAAAACTTTAATCCTCACAGAAACGTAACTGATGATTGGAAAGAAAAAGAGACACATACTAGATCATTAGTAAAACAGAATGTCACATTATTTTATGCTAATCGGGGAAGGATATTAATGAGAAAATGTATTCATATCTTAAGATGGGAATTAGATATTACACTGTTAAAGATTGTCATCCTCCATCCTTTTAAAGAGAAGGATATAAAATTTAACTAACCTTCTTTTGTTGTTGAGTGAAAGGCCTGACACTGGCAACATCACCAACAACAATCACATTATTGAGATTTCCCCTTTCATCTCTTTCAGTTGGTGAAGTGGTTGAATGCTTCCAGTTTCCACTAATAATGTACTTATATAGGTACCTGATAAACAAAGATAATATATCATATGCAACACGATATACCTAAGAGTAAAAACAGGAAAATCAATATTAATATCGACAAAAGTAGGGAGGAGAAAGAAGCAGAAGGGTGAGCTTTAGATTTGGAAAAGGTTTAGGGGAAAAAGACAATTCATATTGGGTAAATGGAACCATGTAACGGAGATTCAAACTGACAAGAATAGCCTATGGTGTGCAGGACTACAAATTTAAAGTGGAGAGTCACTTTAAGTGACAAGAAGAATGAAACTAAAATAAAGTCACTTGTTTCAGGAAAAAGCAAAGAAGAAAAGCACAATGATACCGATTTGCATGTAACTTGACAATGAAACTTCAACTGACTTCAGGTTCAGCTTCCCTAAAAAGCTAATATTTGAGAATTTCAAGTATTAGTATATATAAGTTCTCTCATCTGTACAGAATCTTGATTAAATCATTTCATGTGTCTTCATTGCAAGATTAGCCAAAACAAGTTTGGATCTCTCAAAGCAGAGAAATGTGAACTAATTAGTTGAGAACTTGATATCGGGTTTATGAGATTCTGCTAAGAGGAAGAAAAAGATAAGGATGCTATCCAAAGGCATACATTCGAGTTGCGATTTGGCTATACAGCAAAAAGAATCATCAAAAAAAGGAAAAGTACAAAAAAAAAAGAGAATTCAACACTCCACACTTAAGAAGGAAATCATTATAAAAGCTTGACAATCACGATGACATCTATGGCTGACAGGAAGAGGCAAAACTTACTTTCCCTGTGAAAGTCTAACTTCAGCCTCAAATCTTGGACCACCTTTGTGGACTGCCTTAATTGGTTCTTTCCAGTTACCTGTAAAATCTCCAACCAGGTAGACATCCTCCCCCTGTTCAAAAATATCATACAAAGAGATACTTACAAGTAAATACCCCAATTTAAAACACATATGGAAGCAGACAACAGTGTAACACCGAGTATGCAACATTCATTCCAAGAATCAGTATTGACCTTTGAGGAAAAAGGTCAAGAAAAGAGTGCAACATAAAATCTGGGTTCAGTTTCACTGCTGATTTTCTTATACATAAAAACATCTGAAGACATCACCGACAAGCACACAGAGATGATACAATTGATTACCTCGTGCCCATTCCATACAAATGTTATGGCATGCGTTGCAGGCCCATCATGTGCACCATTTTCTACCATAGCTATGAGATCCCATGTTGCCCAGGCAATGGCTGGTCTGCAACCAATGTGTTTTGGATTAAGTAAATCGAGAATGTCAATTGTAAGAAACGCTAAACAAACAAGAGATAAGATAGGGATCATGACAGTTAGCTAAATAAGATCTTATGGCTACATATGCAAAATGATAACAGCAAACTTTCAAAATGATGATATTTTGTACACATCATGATACACCAGCTGTCTTCCAACCTATATTGCTCAGACTCTCCAAAATTGATGTTGCACCTGTGTCGGATCCTCCAAAAATACACTACTTTTGGAGGATCCGACACGCATCCATCACCATTTTTAAAGAGTCCGAGCAACATTGCTTCCAACACTCACCTGCTCATGTTTGTACTAATACCCATGTTTTACCGTTTTAGAATCCAAGGAAATGCGAGTAGAACTTTTTTGATTCTGCCCACGGATGGCTTTAGGGTAAGGCAAATGAAGCCCTTAGCTTAAGCACCCAAATACTCAAGGCCCCAAAAATATGAAGTATTGTATTATTATATATAACATATAATTTATCTAAATACTAATAAAAGACGTCAGATTTTAATGTTTGTTAAAATTTGGTAGAGGTTGTACGCTTAGGTGAGTAAATAACATAAATCTTCCCTTATTAAATTAACTAGTATAATTACCTTCTTATTAATTCTCATTTTTCTTCCTGTGCATATAGTTTATTTATTTCATGTTTATGAAGATTTCCCCAAGGCAAGTGTCACAAAAGGTTGGAAACTCAGTGGATAATGAGCTCACCCGTCTACCTTTTTCCACTTAAATACCAGACTTTTACATATGGGAGAGTTTGATATCATGATGTGTGCCTAACACATAGATTACGTATTGCGCTCTCACCACTAGATTAAAACCACGTGGCCTTCTTTTGTATATCATTATCATATGGATTTATATTTTACTTTTTGAGAAAAACTATATGGCTTTTAATATATATTTTCGATTTAGGACATCAAGTCTGTTGACCCACCCCTGATTATGTCCTTGGTAACGTGATACACATGCAAGTACTTATCCAGTCAAGGCCTCCCCAAAAGTAAAGAATGGAACTGAAGATATATGAGAATTGGGAGAAGAACCTGTCAGGCTTGCATGAATGCAATCCAGTGACAAAATTATAGGCTGCATGAAGGGAAGTATCTGTCATCCAATGAAGGTAAGCTACTACACAAGCAGGGGATCTATCAAAACCAGTTGTACAAGTCACATAGACTCTGTGGTTTTTCTTCAATAAGCGTAGAAGAAGACCAACACAAAAAGGAAGTTTCTTTCTCATGTCAAATGAATCTCCTTCCCTGCAAATGAAATTAATAAGCAGAAGGATTACACAGCAAAACCAAACATAATGGAATAAGATCAAGCTCCTTAATTGTTAATCTCAATATGTAAAGAAGATTGTGATCAATGAAACAGGAAAATGCTAGAACTTCTGAAGAGCTAATGGTGCATCTATACAGGCATCACCACCACATTTCCAGTACAACAAAAAGATAGGCTTCTCGTAAAGAAGTAAAAAGATAAGAGAGCTCAGGGGGCATGCTAAGGTACTGGATGTATAAAACAGACTGTTAGCTCATTGACGAAACTTTCAATTCAAAAAGTAAACCTTTTTATTACCTTATGGGATAGTTGATCATAAGGATATTAAACTTTTGGCACGATTCATTGATTATGTTGGCATTAATTCCCCAGTTTTCAGCCTCGATCACACTCTGAAAATTCACAACAGCAGTGATCCCCTGATGCAGATATTCATTTGGTTAATTGTTAGTAAATGAACAAGAAACAATTATCCTGATGCAGATGTCTGCATTAGTGTAAGCAAATGAGCAAGAAGAATTAATTCTGCAAAGGAACACTGCATAATGGTAAGAAAAAGATGGGCACAAATGTATCTCGACAGTCATATTAAGATAAACACTAAAGACGTTCTCGCCACATCCATCAGCATTCCAGTTTCCACAGTTTTTGCTTGTCTTTTGTTATTGATTTCAGAATCAACTACACATGTCCCTATTTGTATAAATCAAATTTGCTTATATTTGTTTAATATGGTCTTGGCCTCCGTCAAGCAACTGTCTTCATGTTGCAACTTAAACGTGGGACAACTATACATATTCTTGAAAACCACAACTGCAGGTCATTTGTAGGCTGACTTCACCATATAAAACCATTGATGTACTTTCGTTATGTATATACTCATTTGTTTCTTTTTGACCTGCTATTAAGAGTTGGTTAAAGATAGTGATGATACTCTCAGTTCTATCAGATAGTGTGCAGACCAAAATTCTATATGGACTGGATGCAAGACATGATTCTCAGTATATCAGTTGTATATACTTCATGAAATAGAAAGGGAAAAAATAATAAATAATTTCAAGCCACAATTGCATAGCCGGTGTATACTTCATGAAATAGAAAGGGAAAAATAAATTATGTTCAACCCACAAAAGCATAGCCTCACCACAACATCTGACAGCATTTCCACATCAGATTCCTTTTGTATGCATGATCCCACATATAGTTGCTCCGTAATCTGGCAAAGGACACAAGCAATGTACTTCAGAACCAGGCAACAGAAAAGTATCTTCTTGGGAATAAAAAGTACTACTGCAGTGGATGAAAATGGTGTTCAGCAAAATTGAAAAGAGTAGAATTCCTGGAGCAGTTCACTTTATCTCAAGCAGTTGAATATTAATCATTTGAAGGAAAAGTTCTACACAGAAAAATCTCAATGTCACACCTTGCTGTAGCGCATACCAAGATCATGATTGTAATACAGTTCTCCCTTTGAACGATCCAACGCCTTTATGTATTCTTCCAGTGGGAAATTCCCATGCGCCCATTCAGAATCTCCTACGTCTTTCTCAGAGAATATGTTGATAATTGGGCTAAATGGTAACGAGGGGGTACCGTTCAGATTTCCTTGTTGCCTGATTTGATCTCCATCACTCAGAACATTCCATCCGTTTAATGTTAGTAACTTGGGGGAAAATACTACAAATCCGGAGTTCCCACTGCCCTCACAAGACGTTCGCAAGTTGGAGGCAAGTAAATTTTTGTTCCATGTAGCAACAGGAACACGACCTCTATTATATAAAATATCAATATCATCCATAAGATATAGCTGGTGGATAGGAAATGGGAAAGATGGTCTCTCAAGAACCAGGCTACAAGGCCCTGAGTTCTCATTCATCATCTTCCTGCAGAAACCATAGTAAATACAGTACACTTATTGAAACATCCCACTACTTCAGTCAGAAATGTACTCTTAGCTTTTAATTGTATAGATTAAAATTGGTATAATTTTTACGTTTCATACTCTGTATCGCCAAAGTCTTTGATCTCAATAAGCCCCCCAGTTGAAGAGTCACTGGTCTTTTTCAATGTATCACCAACCATTATTATTCTTGATTTCTCAGCATTTCCCTGCAAATGACACTTGGAGAAACTAAGAGATTCCTTCATAACGATAAATTCAATAGAAAATGTGAAAATCTACCAAGATCCAGCTGGGTACAATGACACAGACAAAACAGTTTTCATAAATTTTAGAAACTTGCTGTGAAGGGCTTAATCCACAAGTGTGACGGTAGAAACGGATAATCGCATATTGTAAAATCAAAGCTATTCAAATGTCAGGATGTTAATTGCGAAAACTTACTAACCCCTTTCTTAAGAGCATGAACGAAAACTTTGCCATCAACAGAGAGAGCGAAGCGAATACCCAGCGGTTTTACAAGTGTAACCATATACTCGTTCAAATTCATCTTGAAAGGTGAATCAGAAGATGAAGACATAACAGAAATCAGCCGATATTGTCGTCGTTTAACTGCCGAACTAGCTGTAAACCGTCCATCGTTGAAGCACAACTCTTCTCCCCAAAATGACGATAAAACCACACATTTCTGCAACTTGTCCGAAGAAGAAGAGAAGTTACCATCGTTGAAAACCCTGCAATTTGGAAGTTGCAGTGAACACATTTTCTATGAAATTCAAACAACAATGTGACTGATTGTAGCAAGAAGTAGTGTAATTTTGTGCATAGAGATGTGAGAAGGTTCTAGGGACATTGAATTGGGAATGGAAGAAGATGATTATATGAGAGATTAGCTGAAGAAGAAATGCCGCTGATTGGAGCTAAGAGTTGAGAGGCAGAGGCCATTGCGCACATTACCCGCAACGACACGTGCCTCTCCTGACCTTTTCTATTTGGTGCAACCGACTTTATGTTTCACACTATGTACAAATATCAATCAATTTTAATCCGTCCATCCCAATTTACGTCACACCCTTTTTATTTCGAGATTCAAATCAGTCAAAGTAATTTTTTACTATGACTTATAGTATTTTTTATTTCATTTATAAATATATATATTTTTTATTTTAAATAATTTGAAGATTTTATGCACGAATTTCTGGTCAAAGTTAAATTATTTAACTCTCAAAAAATAAAAAATGTCACATAAATTAGGACGGAGAATAATATTATTTGGATTTGTAATAGTAAGCTTAATTAATTTGTTTTTGTTACAAATACATTATTATATTATAGATATTCATTAACTATTCTTTCATCTTTGTGAACAAGTGTCCAATCAAATAAGTAGCTTGCAATCAGTTTACAAGTCATTTTGCAAGCAAATTTCTGTAATTAACTTATAAATAGTTTTGCAAACAACTTACAAGTAGCTTTCTAAACTGTTTATGTTCTTCTATAAATATGGAATTATTTCAGTTCATTTGTATTTTAATTTAAAGTTGAATAATATATAAGTCTCTTTCTACGTGTCTCTGATATATTTACTTTATATTTTTTATTTCATGACAGTAGGGGTGTGCATCAGTCGGTTTGATTTTTTGTATTATCGGTTAAGTTTATTGGTTTTTGGTTTTTAAATATGCTAAGCCAATAACAAACCAATAAGATTTTTTTATCGATTTTTGTCCTTAACGATTCGGTTTTCGGTTTAACCAGTAAGAAAATACTTATAAAACAAATATATGACTTCTCTAAAAAAATTGACACGACTAGACAATAATGTAACTTTACAAATGCTCATAAAATAGAAACAATAATAACTAACATGAAAAAACTATATAAGTGTAACACAAAGAGAAATTAAGAGGAGGTTTTGACGTTTTGTATAATCTAAAATTGTGACACCAAAGTCACTGTGAAATATGAATTGAAGGCTAAATGACAAAGACCGTTGATGAGTCTTGGATTTCGACTCATTTAGGGCTTGATAATCATAGTTTTAGTGTCCTCGATGCTAATTTTGTGCAATAAATTGATGTTTAAATGCTAATTTGCAGCTATGAAGGCAAAAAAGCAACGCAAGGACATTACCGATCAAAAAGGAGCGGAAAAGCTGTGAAAGTTGAAGATCGCCAAGACCACACGGCGACTCGCCGAGTGGTACATCAGCTCGCCAAAAGTTACAGCGTGCCAGCCCTGGGGAAAAGCCAACTAGGCGATGGAAATGGACCTTCGGTGAACCGCCGAATGGACCGGCGACACAAATTTTGATCGCCTAAAGTTACAGAGCATGAATGGTGAAGAGGCAGGTCAAACTGGCGATGGAGAAGGACACTTGACGCATCGCCAACCTGGTCGGCGATGCTCGACTAACTCCGCCGATTGGTCCAAAAGCTGAAAATCTGGAAGAGTATAAATGCGAATTTTCAAATGATGGAAAGGAGTTCCGAAATTTTGAGAAACTGTTCTGAGTGTTTGAGAGTTTTTACCTCCAAACACTGTTCTTGGAGATTTTGAGTAGAATTTCAAGTGGGTTTTGATTTTTAGTTGATTTCAAGCATTGTGAAGACTTGCAAATTATTACCCAACTGATGGAGAACATAGTTGATAATTGTTTCCTGCTTTCTATAATGTGTGGCTAAAACCCCCCATTCTTGGGGGTGTGATTATGTGATTAACCGTCTCAATTAACTTATGGGTGTTAGTAATTACTGATTCATTTATTGTTTTGAAGTGGGTTCAATTGATAACTGAGTTTGAATTCATGAATTGTAGTTGCAAATGCAGTTCTAGCCTAGTATTCTATGCTTGCTTGAGAAAGAGGTTTTAGAATTAAGGTTATCAATTGATGATTATAGTGATTGGGTTATTGTGGGTTCAACTTGAGAAAGTGAATCCTAAACTTGATCCTACCAATCTAGCTCGAGAGAGTAGATTAATTAAGGTTTTGGGTTGTTCTTAATTGTATGCTTGTCGAGGTTCGAGAGAACTCGCTTGAATCGTAGTAGTTGCTCGAGAGATGGCTATTGCATATAAAGTCTATCTTACCCACTAAGGTTCAATGATTTTCAGTAATTAGTAATCACCCGTATAGAGAAATTGGCAATTAATCGATCACATCCCCAACGATCCCTTTCTACTTAATAACTCCCCTGTTTTAGTAGTTGTTAATTGACAAATCCAATTCCCCCATTTGACACTAGTTGTCAACCCCTGCAATTTACTTTAATTGTTGCGATAAATTCTATCCCTACAATCGATTAGAACACATCTTTGATTTCCTAATTGAATTCTCTACAGTATCACTCCCTGTGGGATCGACCCTAACTCTTCGTTGGGTTTATACTAGATTGCGATCGGCTGCACTTAGATTGCGATCATCATTCTCTGAATAGGTGACAAAATGAGTGTGAACGGAAGCAACGCCAGCCAACTTGGACATCAAGATGACATCGGAAACTTGAATGATGTCAATGAAGCTCAATTCGATTGTATAGGTGCTATTCGTTTACCACCGGGCGTGGGAAATGTTGTATTCCATGTGACTAGCACGATGTTGCAACTATTGCAAATGAAAGGATTATTCAGAGGGCTAGCTCAAGAGGATCCCATGACCATTTCCGGAACTTTGTGGACATGTGTGGTCCATATTTGTTCAAGAACATCTCACAAGAGTCAGTCCGGCTCCGGTTGTTTCCTTTTTCTTTGATGGGGAAGTGACCAAGTGGTTAGCTGATCTACCAAGGGACTCGATTACGTCTTGGGATGAGCTGACTGAGGCGTTCTACATAAGATTTTTCCCTTCTTCGAAGATGATGGCATTGAGAGATAACATTCAGGGTTTCAAACGTTTGGATGGTGAACCAATCCATGAGACATGACTGATGTTTCAGAAGCTATTACTCCAATGTCCAACTCACGGACTCCCGAACAACGTGTTGTTATAACATTTCTATCGGAGTCTAGATTCGGTCAACAAAGGTGTGGCTGATCAGCCTGTCCAAGGAGGTATTATGCAACAACCTTTTGAAATAGCGTCAACTCTCCTTGATGGGATGACGAAGATAAACCGAGCTTGGTATACTAGGGAGGATCAAGTGTCTCATTTGACTTTGAGGATGACAAAGGAACAAATAGAAAAATACCATGAGCGGGATGAAAACATGGCTAAAATGATGACTAAAATGGATCTTTCGTCAACACATGTCATGGGTAGTGGTTCTAAGGCTGTGAACACAGTTGGAGTTAGCGGAGTAAATCCCAATGATGCAAACTTTGAAGCTTTGTACAATGAAAAAGTACACTTTCTAGCAAATCAGGGAGGAGGTTTCTACCAAAATTAGCCAAGGCCAAGCGGAAACAAAGGTTGGAATAGAGAGCGTGATGAAGGTTGGAAAGACCGTGATAAGGAGTGGCGTGACCGTGGTACAAACTTGAGAGAGAGAACGTCAAAAGCCAAAAGAGCAAAGGGTTGACCCGGAGAATTTCCACACTGATGATATGCTTGCACGCATTCTCAATAAGGTGAAAGGGTCGGACAAAGTGCTCAAAGAAATGAAGGAGGACGTCTCAACTCTAAACAATACGGTTACTTCTCACTCGGTGTCCATTAAACAACTGAAAACACAAATGGGCCAGATATCATCTCATTTGAATCCAAGGCCAAAAGAGGGTCTACCAAGTGATACCTTGGTTAACCCAAAGAATGAATCTTGAATGAGTATCCACGTCATTCCACGACGTTAAATAACGCGCTTCTTGGGAGGCAACCCAAGGTTTTGAGCTTTTAATATTTTTGTTTGAATAACAGTGTTGAATGTGCAGGTTGAAATTTGAAATTTTGGGGAAAAGAGCAATTAGGGGAGCCCAGATACCAGTCGGCGACTCACCGAACAGGTCGGCGAGCCCGACCTGGATCACCGTTTGAACCAACTAGTTAGCTAGAGGTTCTGTAAAACTCGCGGACAAAAGAGCCATTTGGCGCATCGCCGAATGGGTCAGCGACATAAGTGACCATCACCTACAAGCGTGTGAACTGAAGATTCATGAAGGCCTGAACCGTTTTTAAATTCAAAAATCTCCCTCATTCCATATTTTCTGACTTTTACACTTTCACAACCGCACTTTAGATTTCGTTACTTGCTTTTCTTGCAATCTTGTGTGGGGTCAATTTCTCGGGGGGAGAATTTGGTGCATTTTGCTTTTTTCATTTGCATAGCACTCACCTACTCGATTTTTAGGTTGGTTATCCAAACCCTGTCTTTAAGTTTTGGTGATTTCAAATGCATGATCGTTGCCTTGTCGTTGTATTTGCGTAATATTGATTGTTTGAATGTTTGTTGGTGATGTATGCCTTTGTCGTGTTTCATTTCATATTTTTAGCCTTTAGTTAGATTATAATTGTGGGTTGTGTTGCATATGTGTTGGGTCTGGTATGGCTGAAGTCTAAGTAACCCTGTTTGCACTAATTGACTGATTTTGCCCAATGATAGAGCGGGTGACGTCATTCTTAAGGGCAAAAGATGTCGATTGGTCAATTTTGGATAAATCGGGGGAAGTCTGAGTACCCCGAAGTCATTAATGTATTGGGTCTAGGCTTAATTTCATATAATAGGCGTTTAATTTTGTTCTCATGGGCTGCGGGCAAGAAATTGAACGTCGAAGTCAAAATCTGGCACGTTGGACTATTCGGCGAGCTGAGTCGAGCTCGCCGAATGGTTCAGCGGTTCGCCTAACGACCCCTAGATAGCCCTTTTTATCCTTTAAATTGTGGAAAACATTCTGTAACATTCAGTGATACGCCTAAGCTCACCGAATGTCCTGTTAGATCGCCCTTATGCGCCCCTATTTTTAGAAAATGTTATGTAACATTGGGCGAGCTACTTTGAGTTAGCTGAAAGGCCCTGGACATCACCGACTTGTAATTATTTCTGAGCAATTTTATTCTGAAACATTCCGTGAGCCCGACTTGGCTCGCCAAATAGGTTCGGCGACTCACCGAACTACTCGGCGAGCTTTCCTTCACAATTTTTACAACTTTGAAATTTTTTGAATTAAGTTTAATGTATTTGGTTTTGTTTTGCAGGAATGGCTAGACCCAAGGTACCGGGAAGAAATCAACCGCCCCGAAAGTGTGCATGGGGCATAGTTATCAATAAGGGTGCTACACCCTCCCGTACTACAAAAGCAAAGCTTCCTCCAACGGGGGAAAAGGAAAGGGAAAGGGACCCGTACAACCGAGTCCGGCGAAGGAGAGCTCCAATAGCATGGGTGTCTATGACACTCACCTCACCACATCCGAGTCAGATGGTGAGGGCAACTCAGAAGATAGATCACCAGTCTCCGCATCTGACCCAAAAGATGATCAGACTCTCCAGACTAGGAGAGCGAAGCTACGCTCCAAATCTATGCATGATTCGGCCAGGATCCCAGTGCCACCTACTCCTCCTCCACCTCCAGATCCGATTGTTGAACATATTCCTCCGGTGCCCCCAGTGTAGGCACCCTCACCGAGGTCATTGAATAGACAGAATGCCGAGGGTTTGAGGACTATTTTAGAGGAAAAGTGATTGTCTACTGACGGAGTAGTAGACCGATACCCGGAGGTGTGAAACACTATCAAGTTCCACAAGTTCAAAATATTTACGAAGACTCGAGGCTCCTACATTCCTACATGGGTTCCTATGCTGAATATGGGAAGCTGGTACCTAAAGGAAAGAAGAAGGCCAGCTTGTTCAAGCTGGTAGATTATGTGGTAGTGCGGGGCCGGAAAGTCAAATGCAGTAGCACCGACATCAATGAGGTTCTAGGGTGCATGAAGAATATATTCCACTTCTTGGTAGATCAGATACACACGAAGACCATCGATGACATAAAGGTTTGGTTAGAACCGTTGATATCTGACATCACACTGCGGTGGATTGAGGCAGGATCTCCAATAGAGAAGAAGGACTTGAATATGGCTGCTAGATATTGGTTCGGGTTCATCAGCAGCACTTTGATGCCCTCACAGTATGAGTCGATACTCAGGCATCCGAAAGCTTCATTGCTAGGCTGTATCATTGATCGGGATGATCTTAATCTCGGTCTAATCATGGAGTAAGAGATGGCCATGAGGGCCAAGCAGTGCCCGACCTCTCTCCCATTCTCAATCCTGATTACAAAGCTGTGTAGGCGTGCCCGTGTTCCTTTGATTGCTAAGACGTATGTGGAGTGACTCCCACTTCTTCTACTGATATCTGGAGGATAGAGGCCGAGTACATGAGGGATGCGGCTGATAGGATGAGAGCTGCACCGGCGGATACTTCCCCGGTCGTTGATGTGAAGATGTTACTGACAGAGGCAATCCTTCCTACTCAAGCAAGTGGGCCTACAGGTACCCCTGACACTTCTACTTTTATCCCTTTCAATTCTACTACTGCTGTTTCCCGATCCCTAATCACCCAGGCTATGTTATACAAGATGGGCCACCTGGCCCAGTCTGCTGATGTTCGTGCCTCCCGAGTAGAGGCTGTTGTCCCCGAGATGATTGAGAGGGCCCTTGCAGTGCTTTGGTTCTTATCCAGGCTGAGTTGAGAGAGCACCGTGAGCTTATTGATGTCCATGGATTGGCACTAGATGCCCTCACTGTGAGAGTGGAGGCTTGTGAGCTGGGACGAAGTGTTTCTGAGGATGTGACGGCCTTGAAGGCCGATATTGTTGGGCTACTACATGATGTGGATGAGCTGAAATCCACAAATCTCTCAATGTTTTTCAGCACAGTGGAACTCCTTAAGGTTCCGAGCACAGATGTTCCAGCCAGTTCTGAGATCCCTCCGGCTACTACGACCGGAGATGTTGCTAGGGCTGATGATGTTGATGCTGAGTCAGAGGCTGAGACCGATGCGGAGGAGCTTGGTGTTCGAGATGGAGCAGTAGGATTTAGAGGACCTCGAGGGAGCTATGGTATAGACAGCTGTGGAGGCATCTTTGAGGGACACTTCTATGGTTGGCTCCAGTGGAGCGAAGGATGATATAGAGTCGGGCACTGATGCCGAGCGAGTCACAGACATGCAGAGTTCACCCTAGGCTTAGCCTGGCAGGAGGATTTTTAACTCTCTTTTTGTGTCTTATTTAGACTTGTTTTATTGATTTCTTTGTATTTGAGGAAAACTGCTAGTTTAGTTTGGCGGGGTGAGGTATTTCCATACCTACCTCTTTTGGGCTATTTGTTGTTTTATCGATATCATGTGTTTTGTGTGATGGCTTTTGTGAATGCTGGTTTTTGTCGATATATATTGGTTGTTGATCCATTGGTTTTAATGTTTATGTTGGTTTTGAACCGAATTAAAAATTACCACCTCTTGATGTTTGTGAATGTGGCTATTCTCTTACAATTTTGAGTGTCGGTTGTGATTAATACTGATGACTTAAATAGTGATCTCGATTGAACGATATGCGTGTACGGCTCTCATGAGGCAAATTGAGTTGCATAAGTCATATTTGAACTCGTAGCATCTCATTGTGACTAGCCGGTTTTTGAGTTGACCTCTTGTGATGATCGTTGCACGCTAGCTGAAAATTGTAGAGTCTTGTTCGATGATTGTGTTGAATGCCATGTGTGGTGAAAATTTTCTTGAAATATGTTCTTGGTAATACCTAGAACTTGCCCCGTTAGTTCAATTGACTAATGTAAGCAAATGATAGAGACGATCTTAGGCACAATTTGTGAAGAGTGAACCAAAATTGTCATCATACCTCTTTGTGACCATCTTGTGAGAGTGTTAACCTATTTTGGCACCATTTGAGCCTACCCTTTTCTTTGGATGAAACAAGAACAACTTTGACCTCTTTGCCCAATCACCTATAACCTTCATGAAGCATTGGTCCGTTTGAATAGCCAACGTAGGCGAAAAGCCTAAGTTGGGGGTGTGGTGAAAAAGGAGGAAAGTCAAGAAGTTTGAGAAATTTTCCCTTGAAGGATCATGTTGAAAAAGATGGAACCCTCCATGTAAAAAAAAGAGAAAAGAGAAACGTGAAAGAAGAAAAAGATTGAAAAAGAAAAGACTTGTTGAAATAAAGTTTGTAATATGGACAAAAAAAATGGGGTATCCAATGAGTCATGCTTAAAAGAACATAGGGTGGATTGTGAAAATCATAAAGTGTGAAAGAGAAGGAGAAAAAGTGAAATGCAGGTCATGCTTCATGAAGGTAGAAGTCACTAAACCAAAATGATCATACATTTACCCTCAGCCCCATTACAAGCCTTGAAAGACCTTTGTGATCTTGAGTGAGCTTAAAGTCATGTTAATTAGAAAATATGGGCAAGCCTATGGGTAGAGTCATGCATGTATTTGTCTTTGAGAGTGTGAGAGTTGCTTTGATTCTGAAATTCTAAATTGTTGATGAGTTTTGTGTGAGCATGGAATCATTCTTGGTGTGAGGGCATTTGAACGCTTTTGTTGAACTTGAACTTGCATTTGAAGCAAGCATTGTGAGCTTGAGTTCTATTTGATAATGGTTGGTCACAGTTTGAAACTTAGAGTGCACAATTGAGCATTGCATGAGTAGTTTGAACCTCTTTTGTGCATTCATGTTGAATCTTGAGTAGCACTGTTTGTAGACATCCTTGTTGAATTGATTGATCTTGTGTTTTACTTGAGGACAAGCAAAAGTTTAAGTTGGGGGCGTTGATGAGTCTAGGATTTCGACTCATTTAGGGCTTGATAATCATAGTTTTAGTGTCCTTGTTGACTATTTTGTGCTATAAACTGATGTTTAAATGCTAATTTGCAGCTATGAAGGCAAAAGAGCAAGGCAAGGACATTACCGGGCAAAAAGGAGCAGAAAAGCTGAAAAAGCTGAAGATAATGAAAGCTGAAGATCGGCAAGACCACTCGGCGACTCACCAAGTGGTACTTCAGCTCGCCAAAAGTTACAGCGTGCCAGCCCTAGGGAAGCCAACTCGGTAATGGACATGGACCTTCGGCAACACATATTTTGATCGCCTAAAGTTACAGAGGATGAATAGTGAAGAGGCGGGTCAAACCGGCGATGGAGAAGGACACTTGGCGCATCGCCGACTTGGTCGGCGATGCTCGACTAACTTCACCGATTGGTCTAAAAGCTGAAAATCTGGAAGAGTATAAATGCGAATTTTCAAATGATGGAAAGGAGTTCCGAAATTTTGAGCAACTGTTCTAAGTGTTTGAGAGTTTTTACCTTGAGTTTTTTATTCCGAACACTGTTCTTGGAGATTTTGAGTAGAATTTCAGGTGGGTTTTGATTTTTAGTTGATTTCAACCATTGTGAAGACTTGCAAATTATTACCCAACTGATGGAGAACATAGTTGGTAATTGTTTCCTGCTTTCTATAATGTGTGGCTAAAAACCCCATTCTTGGGAGTGTGATTATGTGATTAAATGTCTCAATTAGCTTATGGGTGTTAGTAACTACTGATTCATTTATTGTTTTGAAGTGGGTTCGATTGATAACTGAGTTTGAATTCATGAATTGTAGTTGCAAATGCAGTTCTAGCCTCATATTTTTATGCTTGCTTGAGAAAGAGGTTTTAGAATTAAGGTTATCAATTGATGATTTTAGTGATTGGTTTATGGTGGGTTCAGCTTGAAAAAGTGAATCCAAAACTCGATCCTACCAATCTAGCTCGAGAGAGTAGATTAATTAAGGTTTTGGGTTGTTCTTAATTGTATGCTTGTCGAGGTTCGAGAGAACTCACTTGAATCGTAGTAGTTGATAGAGAGATGACTATTGCATATAAATTCTAGCTTACCAACTAAGGTTCAATGATTTTCAGTAATTAGTAATCACCCGTATAGAGAAATTGACAATTAATCGATCACATCCCCACGGATCCCTTTCTACTTAATAACTCTCCTGTTTTAGTATTTGTTAATTGACAAATCCAATTCCCCCATTTGACACTAGTTGTCAACCCCTGTAATTTACTTTAATTGTTTCGATAAATTATATTCCTACAATCGATTAGAATACGTCTTTCATTTCCTAATTGAATTCTTTACCGTATCACTCAATGTGGGATCGACCCCAATTCTTCGTTGGGTTTATACTAGATTGTGATCGCCTACACTTAGAATTGGATGAAGTGTAGTTAAGCGTTATCAACCGTAACTAGTAAGGTACTGAAATTAATATTTAATATTTATGTAGGTAAAAGTAGTATATTACTATACTCTTAATGGGTTATCGGTTTATCCAATAACCCAATATTAAAATCAATACCAAACCGATAACCTGATAACTTTTTTTATAAAACCATTAAAATCCGTTAATCCAATAACCCAATAGCAATAAACCAATAACACCTTTTCGGTTCGATTTATTGGTCGGTTCGATTTTGCACAGCCCTAATGACAGGTTATCTTTACAAGAGGTTCATACTTTCTTTTCTTAATTAATGTCAAATCTTTTTAAACTTGAATTTGTTGTCTTGCATATATCGGGCAAAAACTACCTATTTTAAATGCTTGATATTGAAAGTCATCTTGATGCGAAGGGTCTGGTGGACATTATAAAAGATAAAAACTCGACATCAAACCAAGACAGTTTGAAAAATGATATTCGTCCGTCATCACCTTGATGAGGGCTTGAAATTAGAATAATTTTACTAGAGAAACTAAAATATTTGTGGAATAATTCAAAAGATAGATATGACCACCTGAAGATGGTCGTTCTTCCATAATCACATTTTGAGGGAATCTAATTAGGGCCACATGGTTTTAAATTTATAAATATAGAATAATTCTTTAATGTTGAGAATTATTTCACATTTGAAATTTTGTGGTAAAATTGTCACGATGCAAAGTAGACCCTAGACATGACATGGCGTATAAGACCCCGAGAGGACCTACACAAGCCACTTAGTATGCATAAACAAGATAATAGAATCTAACGAGTCTAAAAGACAGTTTATATCTTAAAAGAGTTTGTCAAAAATGAAGCGGAAGTCTACATAGTCTCAAAAGCCATCTATTACATCAAGAGTGATCGGGACGTAACCCGTACATCACATACAATCTCTAAAAATATAAAGACAATAAGAAATAAAGATTCGGTCCTCGAAACATGAGGACTCATCAATCTTCAATATCTACTAAGTGATCCCTAGCCACGAAGATGCGAAATAGGAGCGTCAGACCCTAGATTAGAGTAACAATGTGCAAGAGTATGCATTAGTACAAAAATGTACCAAGTATGATAGCAGTGCATAAAAGTTATGAAATCATGCTAAAAGGAGATATGCAAAGACCAAGTCAAAACATAAGATAAGAGGGTTAGAAAATATAAATCGTAATGATGGTCAATGCAAGTAAAAATCATCTTTGAACACATGTGAAATACTTCTTGAAGTAACCTTAGTTCATTATTATTGTGGGAGATTTAGCTTTAACCGACATAGAGACCATGTGAGCTATAATATGGAATTCGGTGTCTACCCCACACCGAAAAAGGGTGTCCTACTTGCCAAGGTAAGACCATGAACTTCTAGCTTACGTGGATCCACTAGCTAATGTCTATCTTAGACAATCATCCTATTGGGGCACATAGGTATGGGATAGGGAGATTGCTACTAGAAACCCGACCTCTAGCTAT
The DNA here is from genome assembly GCA_029582245.1 of Solanum etuberosum. NCBI lineage: Eukaryota > Viridiplantae > Streptophyta > Magnoliopsida > Solanales > Solanaceae > Solanum > Solanum etuberosum. The sequence goes on from JAJONR010006904.1 coordinate 38,759, forward strand.
GGGAGAGCTTCCATCTCAATATTCTCTCGGTGCTAAGCATAAATCCCTCGAAATAGTTATTAATCTTAAATCATCTTATCATTAAGAGACATGGGTATTCGCCGCTTGTCTTATCATATGATAGCTCCTTAGACCATGCGTGAGAAAACCTTTCACTCTTTTCATAATAGCTTTTTAGGCCCATAGTCATTCACTTCATGCTAGAAAATGCCCTACTAATAATGAAAATAGTTTTGAAATCGTGATCTATTATCATTGATGGCATATCCGGATACCATACTAATCAAGACCTAATTTAGGAAAATAGCCTGAAAATCATTGAGGGCAACTCTAGATGTCATTCATATCATGTGACCAAGCTTTATAGAACATATAGATATCTTCATCTATAAGTTTGCTTGAGTCATAAACATACTTTCATAAACATGCATTCTTTTCAATAATTCATAAGTTTCATCATGTTTTCAAAGTCAATGCATCCTCAACTTCATTTACATCAATCTCATCATAAGGACATGTATATCTTCATAAATTCATCTTTCATGGTTTCTAATCAAAATCATGAGTTATGCATGGGTTCATGGAAATCAACTTAAAAACATGCAATTACTTCAGTTCATGCATAAAAAGACATAAAACAATCAATTGGATCAACATTGAAAGGAACCCATGACATGGAAGAAAACCCTAAATTTAATTGGATATTTCTAACTTGTAAATTGGAGAATTTTGAAACCCTATGGAGGAAATAGCTCCATAAGTGAACACTATTATACCTTGGAGTTCAAATCCGTTAAGCAATTTGGTGAATTTGAGGCTTGATCTTGAAACTGTAACTTGACTTCTTCGTCTTCCTTAGAGAGAGAAATATTTTAGAGGAGGAGCTTGATTAATTTTTTTGAAATTTAAGAGAATGAATCGAGTTTGGGTGATTTGGAGGTTTAAAATCATTGTATAGGGATTTGGGTAGAAGGAAAAATGACGTAGTATTAAGTTAAATCAATTGGGGATAGACCCAAAAGCCCCTGACTTAAAACTGCCGAAGCACCACAGCCCGTCAAGTGGGTCGTGAAGAAATTCTACCCGACAGGGCTTCACCATTTTGGGCATAAATTTTTACTCCAAGCTTGGAATTAGACAAACTAAGTGGCGTTGTAAAGAGGAATCAGAGATCGTTAATTGGATAAGGTATGGGCCACCTAATTCATTTTTTGCTAAAAGATATGATAGTTTGAAGTTGATCCAAAACTCTAAGTTTGATAAACCCCCTTCACGGATGACTTCACGGTCTGTGTGGGGGCATCACGGACCGTTTAGACGCCCGTGGTCCTTGACCAGTGACTAGGGGAGAACCCCTTCTGATTTGACCCACTTGACGACCCCTTTGACGGCCTGTCAACCTCACCACAAGCCGTCTAGAAGTCCTTCGAGGTGAAACCTGCCCAGGCAGGTTCTGGAAACCTACCACGAGCCCATTAACGGACCGTGATCCCCTTCACGGCCCGTCTAGGGCTCCGTGGAGGGTTCCATGGTCCACTTTTTGGCCTGCGACTTGTCCGCTTGACCCCTTTCTAGCCTTTTCCAAATTCGAGGTGTTACAAAAATATTGTTGTAATGTTGTGTTAATAATTTTTTTTTTATCACTTTTCATTTCTCAAATTTGCTCCTGCAAAAACAATATCAAGAGATTTGATTCAGAACATGTTCTGAATTAATTTCACATATTTTGTGATCAAACAAAATAATGAGTTATTAGTGAAAAACTATGAAAGTCAACCTACTATTTTTAGTCATTCCCCTTAAGTGATTGAGGCAAACTTCCACCAAATTAAGCATGGAAGAGATCATGGTCCCGCCCATAGTCATATCTCATGTAGTGGTTATTGAGATAATCGAGGAAAAATTCTAATTGTGATGATCATCTTGCACCAAATAATATCTTGCATCACTATCAATGAAAAAAAAGATGAAAGATAAGAAGTGATACAAATGAGAAATTCAAAAGATAAATGTCATGATGTGGAGGAAAAGGAAATAATACAAGTGTCTGTCGTACGTCAAAGAAAAAACAACCCAAGCTTAGACCTTTCACCCAACCTTTTCTCGAATTGTCCTAGACTTCACCTTGCTTAGATTTTGTCTAAGACTGTCCTAACCTAGAATTTTCAACTTAATACTCTAAAAATTTTCTTACTTAAATTCTTTCACCTTTGATTTACCCATAACGATCAGAAGAATGGTTACAATAGATGTCAATTTACTCATTGCTCGTCCCCGAGGGATCAAATAAGAAAAAGTTGGGCTAAATCAAGAAGAATGTAGTAACTAAATCCTCAAACAAGCGAGGGTACTTGTCATGCATGTCCCTCTCTGTTTCCCAAGTGGCCTCTTCAACTGGATGATGATTCTATTGAACCTTCACTGATGTGATTTCCTTTGTCCATTATTTCTGAACATTCCAAAATCGACTCTTCTTCGTACTAAATATCCATTTAGTAAGATCAAATCCCACCTGATAATGTACTCCCCATCCCTATTGTGTCTCTTCAACATGGATTACTAGATGGACCCCAGACATACTAGGCGGCAAAGTTACTGTGTAAGATACCGTCCCAACACTATCAAGAACTTCGAATGGAAAAATGTAATGAGGGCTAATCTTACCCTTCTTTCCAAACCTCATCACTCCTTTCATTGTCGACACATTTAGTAGAATCTATTCACTAACCTGAAATGCCATGTTTCTTACCTTACTATCAGCATACTCCTTTTGTCTGCTCTAGGCTGCCAACAACTTTGTTTGGATACCCCTTACCTTTTCTTGATCTTCCCTCACCAAGTTTATACCCAAATGCTTCACATCACTAGCCTTAAACCACCCTATGGGCGATCAACATCTCCTACCATAAAGTACCTCAAACGGTGCCATATCTCTTTTAGAGTAATAACTGTTTCTATATGAGGACTCACACAGTGGTAAAAACTGATCCTAATGGCCCCCAAAGCCAATCACACTTGCTCGCAGTGTCACGCCCCCAACTAGGAGAAGCGTAACAGGAACATGATACCTTATTCGATCGAACTAGCCACTTAAACATATTGGAAAGGAATCAATAAGCCAACAAGGCCATCATAACCAACAGATGAAACCAAATAAATGGACTTTCAAGGTCACACCAATAACAATGACATCAAGAAAGGGACGATAAGGTCAGCTTAACTGATAAAGAACTAGCAAGCCTACAAGGCTGCAACTGAAATCATAAATACAATAAGCCGACAAGCCTTTAAATGGAAGATGGAGAAGACCCAATAAAATATATCCACAAGTCTCTACGAATACTATAATTTAACTGATTGGAAAAAGTCCCCAATGATACCAGCAACTATATTCAAAGCTCACGTATGCAAAACCTACAGACAACCAACAGCTCCAGAAAGAAAGGAGCTTATCAATCCTCAGTTGAGACAACACCCCTATTTCAAAGGCCGATCAGGACCTCTGTCTGAACCTACAGCACGACATACAACGTCCCCAGGCAACGGGATGTCAGTACAAATAAAATAATGTACTGGTATGTAAGGCGAAAAGTATAATCATAAATAGATATAATAAAAAGGGTAATAAAGATACCACCTGAAACTAAAACACTGATCTCCTCCATGACCGTCATCTGACCTTATAGTAATTCATATGCATGGTATGCTCATGTAATTGTATGACATGAATACATATATATAGATGCAAATGCATGACATACCCAACCAAATGCTAGCAATGGTGGTGCCTTCTGGTAGCTAACCGACATCATATTCGTCAACTAGTGGTCATCTGTGTCTCATACGCATAAATATAGGCAATAGGCCATATACGTCCTGATTATAGCTCAAGAGTAGAATGCATAGCATGTCATGTCATGGATTCGTAATGCATATATGTTACTATAACTATGTTGCCAATCTTGGCCCATTGGTACTCTTGTCTCATAATTCCGTAATCATTTTCGTATAATATGTAAATGTCTTATAGAATCTCATTTGCTTGTAGAATACACTGGAACACTTAGCTCAACTTTAGAAAGATAACTTAGACTTGAGGACGTCCATGAAGATCATAAAGTTCTTAAAGAATATCCTCGTGACTTCATTTAACTTACATATGACCATTTAGGCCTATAAAAATCTTAATAGACTCAAAACTCTTGAATCAATTTTTAATTTAGCAATGTAATCATTTAGAAACTCAAAAGGTAACTAACATGCTCGACTTGAGTTATTATAGATGACTCCAAATTGATAATAGTATGACCTGTTTTAGAAACAAGGTTGTTTAATAAATATATAATCAAAAGAATGGAATACAAAATTCGATATTACTTTCATCTCAATAACATTTTCGTAAAAGCTTATGACGAGAGAGAATGGATTAACAACCCCTTAGATGGGACCATATAATTCTCCAACATTCTGGTCTCGCTTTTAGGATAATAGCTCGCTAATAGACATGAAAAATAAGAATTTTGAAGGAAAATAACTTTAACCGTCAAACATACATTACAAGTGCAACAACGACACGAAAAGTCAAGAAATAAAATCAGCTAACATACCAATTCCTTTCAAAGAGGGTCTTCCTAGCAATATAATACTAAAAAAATATAATTCGAGAATTTACAATTTTTAGGATTTGTGTGATATGAAAAAGTGAATTTTGCCTTAACATACCTTTAGTACTCGATTTACAAAGCTACCACGAATTCCGTCTACTCACTTTCCTCGATCAAAACTTATAATTTGTCAAAACTTGAAATTCACACCATACACGAACTGAATAATAGAGAAATCACAAGGCTTAACCCGGAAAAAAAATGACACTTATTGAAGGAATATATACGAGTAAATATAGAGGGAGAAAAACATATGTTTCACTTTATTTTTTATTAAGATACTGAAATGAAAGTAAGAATATCTGTCTATCTATATAAGGCTTTGATGGTGGAAATTAATAACTAAGAAGGGAACAAGACTTTTTATTATCAAATAAAATAAAATATCATTTAATTAATTGATGCTATGAAAGAACATAGATGTGCAAACATATATGCTTAGGAACTTTCATGGTAAATATGAGAGAGATGTGAATTATATGACATAGATATGTTTTAAACATGGATTTAGGAGAAGTAAGTACTAAAAGTACAAGATTGGAAGAGGTCGATATACCTCAGAATCTTGATTTGTTAAACAAATGAACTATTCCTAAAGTTGATATTAAAACTATTTATGATTATGGTTGGTTTGATAGAATATCTCATAAACAATTAATAAAAACTACTGAGCAATCTTTGGCGTTAAATTCGTCTGAACAGACTATTCGTTTATTAAATAAACGAGATATCAATTTATATAAAAATCAGTATAATTTCTTGCATATTGGCATGGTTCAAATTGCTTTTAAACCATTAACTCTTAAAGGGTTACCTGAGACATTTTTAGCTGCTCTTCGTGATGCTAGAAATTTAAA